>DWON01000018.1:0-58794 GCA_018251015.1 Phocides pigmalion okeechobee
GGTTGTCCATGGGCTGCAGTGACCACTTAACATCAGGTGGCCTGCATGCCCGTTTCTTACTCTTTAATTATAAAAAAGTGGTGAAATTTTTGAAAGGAAAGTATATAACAATCGATTAATCAGTAACTTTTGTTAATAGTACTTTATTTAATTAGTAACTTTTTTTAATCAGTGACATTCTTCTAATCAGTAACTTTCTGTTAACCGTTAATAAATCGTAAATCGAGACTACCCGGTACACAGAAAAATATATACATTTCGAGTTGAAATTACTTTAACATTATATCCCATACGAGTCTACGAGATCATACGGTAATCCGTCCGCCGTCTCAAGTTTTCTTTTGTATTTATTTATAATCTCGAAACCCGTGAAGGTCTCTCGTTATTTTTATTTGATACTTGTCTTGATTCATTCAGAGAACTGGACCTTCCACGGTATCACGTCATCTCGGTATAGGTAATAAAATTGTAGCAATTGTGTACGGATTGGTTTATCTATACTGTATTATTTCGTCTCATTTTTTTGTACTGTTGTTCTTAATATCTTTTTTATATCTTGTTATGGAGTTATGAGGTATCTTTATTATGTTGATTGTTTCTTATGTCTATTATCTTCGCTACTATGTAAAAATTGTTTTTGTATTTGTTTTAAATTGAATATGGACTTTTTATACTTATATTGTCATTGCTTTCTTTGAAATAATCACATAAATCAAAGAGTTTTTCAAACTATTCGTTCCACGCTTGATGCTCAATGTCGATGACAAGAGGGTTAGTTTATATCTCGCGTAGAGAAACGCGATCGCTATTCAATGCGGGAATACGGACAGCGTTCTTGGCACGATACAGATTAGGACTGCCTTTAAATTCTTTAAGCTACGTTGTTGTTGTTTTAAGGTTTTCATTATTGTAATTTAAATGTAAGTAAAAATATACTTTACATTTAATTTATAAGCAATAAAACTTTTAATTTCAATTCAAAACATCATCTATGTATCTATGTAATCAAAATTCCAAAACAATCTAGCTTTTGTAGTGCTTATGAAGTTATATTTGTCAAAAAAAAAAAAGTTTTTTCTTCCAAATTTCTTTTTAGTTTAAGTAAGAGTAAATTTGCCCTTCCATAAGTAATGACTTCCTAGATTAATACCCTAGGAGTAAGACTAGTAATACTTCTAGTAATTACCTAATAGTACCAGGAAACCGATCAATCAAACACGGAACAAATCAAGTGCCAACAGTTTCATAGTATAACCACTATTGTTTTCACTGAAGCTTATAAAATGACCCACACTTATCAAAGCTTAATCGATTTAATGTAATCTGACCTTAAATAGGGTTGTCACTTTGTATTTATTTAAGGGCGTTTAGGAAAAATATATTTTAGTCTACTATATATGTCAATAGAGGACACATATAGAAGCAAAAAATCTGTAAATATTATAAAACAAAGTCCCCCGTCGCATCTGTCTGTCTGTTCGCGATATACTCAGCAAGTACTGAACGGATTTTCTCACGGTTTTCAGCAACAGCGGGAGTGATTTCTGAGGAAGGTTTTAGTGCATAATAAGTTATCTTTTTGTTTGTAAATTGGGCGAGAAATAAAATAACCACTGGTTGCATGTAAGCGTAGGTTCTTTCATGATTTCAGAAGAATGTAAAATATCCGCTGACTAACCCACAGACATAGCTAGTTTTATATAAATTATTGTTTTAAAACGTCACGTCACCGAAAAAGTTCCAAAAAATTGATTATCTCGTGGCACTTGATACCTTTCGTTTCTTGGCGTTTTTCTTTATTTTCTGGATGTGGAAATCATCAAATGATCCCTTCCGCTCAAGGCTAGGACGAAGAAGTATGTCAAACTTTTGCTAACTAAAACCACACCTGATCCTGCTCAGCCCTTAAGTTCCGGTGGCAGCGGGACTGCCGACTACTATTAGCTATTTGATATCTTAAGATACCTTAAGATATTAGCAAACGTTATTCTGATTATCTTTGTAATGTTACATTGTAGAACATCTTTATTTATATAATTCTTCTGTATATGTGTATGTCACTAAACTCGTCCTAAACGGCTCGAGCAATTTTAATGAAATTCTTTGTGTACCTTCAGCTTTATCCGAAAATGGTTTAAATTCTCAATTGGACCCAATAGGTGGCATTGGCTTCGGATGCAAAGCTGATATTTCTGAACTTGGATCCAATAAAACCTGGCATACTGTTTGCAAAAAATATCTTACAGATTTTTTTAGAGCGAGACAACGTCCGCTGAGCCCCCTAGATATATTATAAAACATATTATATATATATATATATATGTGTGTGTGTGTTATATTGATCTATAGAGGTTTTATTGTGCGCCATGGATAAAAAAAACAAGATGGTGTCTGAACACAATGCTAAAACCATCGAAACAATTTTTTTTTATTCCGACCTTTCGAAATACGAACTTTCGTTTGTGTTTTGTTTCGTTTTATCCATACATATAGAAATTTAGCGCGAATTTTGAATTTAGAAAAAACAATATGGCGACTGACATCTTAAACTTAGTCAGCCTGCGTATAAAAATCTTTTTACTCCTTTACTAATCAAAGAAACGACAGAATGATAACACTTATTATTTAAACATATTTTCCTATTAATATGATTTCATTTGAGTACATTTTCAATACCATTTTCATTAAAACAAAAGTACGGACATAATTATGTACGCGTTAATTACTTTTATTATCAAAAATGGAGAATAAAAGTATTTATAATGCTCTCGCAAATTTTGACTAACATTTTATTAATTACCGCGGAACTGACGTTACTTTCCTATGTCTTCTACGTGTTAATTAACGGAGCCTTTATCATAGCTAATAATAGGTTTCTTGTATCCTTTGCAATTGAGTTATCAGTTTAAGCTGTTAAAAGCTCTCTGACCTTGACTAGACAAGGTCAAATATCTACTCTATGTTCAAAATGATTTCGGTTTTTATGAAAGGATCTTTCAAAAAATCCGAATTTTAACATACAAGTAACATAAAAATGTTACTTGTATGTTAAATATCACATTGTAAAAAATGATTGAATCTCAGATTGTTTCTGGCCGCTCATTATCTTGCCTCGTTAACTATTTTATTTTTCTGTATTCTCCATTTAAATTTCAAATCGCCATGATAACGCTTTGTTTTGCTAACAATGAACAAAAGAAAATTATTTAATGATAACAAACCCTAAAATGTTGCTTCTTATTCATTATTGTTTGCTAATTCTTATTCATTATCAATCATTATTTAAATCCTCAATTTGAAACATTTATTATCATATTTACAACGATGAAAATCTTAAAACTGATTATGATAAAAACCTAACCTAAACAATCTAAAGGGAGTCCGTGCTCATGCAGCATGGTTTCAAGAACACTAGCTGCATTCCCGCCTTGAATAGCAATCGCAATTCTCTGCGCGAGATATGAACCAGCCCTCTTGTCATTGACGGTGTCGATCAAACATGATTATTATTAACTATTTTTTTTCAATTTAATCACTAAAATAATTTAAATAATTTTCGATATAAAGCACAAGTACAGTAAAGATTTTTATATCACCAAAAGTATAAAAAACTTGGTATCTTAAAAGTTACTTTGTTTATTTCTGTATTTCTTGGACAAAGTCGCGGACAACAGCTAGTTATAGCTAATTAAATTACAATACGGACATAAATAGAAAAATCAGAGGAGCGAGCTAAGTCTAATTCTAATATTTGATACATACACTTAATGAATCTCAAGGGTACCATGTAAAATCAGTACATCGGCTTAGAGCGCCCTGCTGGCTAAGGTTGACCGGGAGAAAAAGGCCTGCGGAAAATCTCTCGGCACTCTTTATCAGGGATTTGAACCCTGAACCACCTGTATAAGAGGCCGACTACCACTAGGCTATCGATACTTCGGACAGTTAACCCAAGTCATAATACAAACTGTTAAATAAACAGACGAATACTTAACAAGGGCTTAAGCCTATAACAAGATTGTTTATAAGCGGAGACTAATACTGACTAATACTGGTATTTACTACTAGTTTAGTACCGTTAGTATGTTTATTTGGGACTAGCTTACGACCCGGGCTTTCCCTGACTTAATAAGCCATTTTCTATTAAATCAATTCGAAAATAACTTTCAATTTTTTGTTCTTATATCAAGATAAATCTAAACATGTTGATCAAAACAGTTTATTTATCGAACTCTTTTTGAACATCAATAAACCTTCATCGACTAAGGTGTTTCGTTTTGGAGAAAAAAGCGAAAGAAACTTCTTTTTTATGTGAGAATAGTAGGAAACGAGTATGCAAACCACCTGATGTTAAGTAGTTGCAGCCCATAGACATCCACGTACAACCAGAAACACGACTGAAATGCTATCTGAGCTCGAACGTAGATGTGTTGCTACTCCTGCGGACTTAGATGGTCGTTTCGTTTCAAAGTAGCCGACAACCGCACCTGTCCAAACGAAACAAGCAATAATTTACAGCGAATTATAACGGCGGCGGTGGCCCCTCCCCGGTCGAATTATAGTTCATCCACTTTCCAATTCCTATATTAATTTACATGTATAATTAAAAATTTAATAATTATTAAATTGTTTAAAAATTTGAACTTAACATTAACGCTTTTAATAAAATAATGAATTATTTCAGTAAAATAAATGTAAAATCAAAATACCTATATACAAAATACTTATATACGCGTATATATAATAACTTAATCTTAATCTCCAGCGTCCTTGGTACCATGCACATGTGCTCGGACTCCCTTTATATTGTCTTTATTAGGCTTTTAACATTAAATTTAATATTCGTTTTTAATATATAAATTTTAATATGAATTATTATCAAAATCGATTATTTATTTTATAGAGTTGTATGATTTTACTATTCGATTGTGTAATAAAATCAGAAATAAGATAAATATTTCAATATTAACTGAATAATAAATTCATATTTATGAAGAAAAAAGTTGTAAAAATTAACAATAAAATAATTATTCAATTAATAATTGATTAACGAATTCGTGTTTATTAAGAAAGAAGTGGTAAAAATAACAATTAAATAATTATCCAATTAATAATCTATCTTTTTCAAATATTATAAATCAAAAACCTCCGTCGCGTCTGTCTGTCTGTTCGCGATAAACTCAAAAAGTGCTGGACGGATTTTCTCACTGTTTTCAAGAACAGATAGAGTGATTCCTGAGGACGGTTTCGATGCATAATAAGTTGTGTTTGCTTGTAAATTGGGCGAGAAATGAAACGATCACTGGATGCATGTATTCACGATTTTAGAATTATTTACAATAAACGCGGATGAAGTAACAGGCACAGCTAATTGAAAAATAAATTATTATTTATAAAGAAAGAAGTTATAATTAATGTTTGTTTGTTACAGGTAACTATTACGAACACTTACAACTCAATACAACATGTTTACAATGGGACAAGCTTTGAACAGCTCTGTCGAGTGGATCTGTACCATTTTAGTTAAGGTGAAGTAAGTACATGTATTTACTTAGGACAGGAGGCTTTGTACCCGACCATGCAAACTTTACGTTACTATTATCAGGATTTGGAAACAATTATTCTAAGCCTTCCATAATATGGAATACAATGATATATCAAAATATTATTTTGGATTTGTAAGGTTTTACAACATGTTCAATCTATTTTATTCTATAAACTAGCTTAGTATTTATACGTTTTAATATATAACGGGTGGTCACGATTAACGCTTTTTAATTGCCGATATTTCGAACAAGTTGCATGGTTCGAATCAGCTACGCCGTGATCACGAGCCTTGCAATTGGTTGGAAATATCGATAATTAAAAAGTGACATCCACTTAACACCACTAACACCACCGAAATCCTATGTGAGCTTGCACAAGTAGATACGTTGCTACGCTTGAGGACTGAGATGATCGGTTCGCTTCAAAGTGTAGCCGGCAACCGCACGTCTCCAACTGAAACACAAGTAATGCTTTACGATAGATAATAAGGGGAAGCGGTACATCCCCGGTTGAACTATGGTTCTCCTATTTTTAGTTTGCGAATGCGAGATAAGTTATCACCAACGTCATAATTCCCAGTAGAAAACTTCATTTCGTAAAAGGTTGCTTGCTGTAAATACTAGAATTTTAAAAAACGTTGTCAACTGCGGGAAGATTTAAAGGGAAAAAAGCATCTGTATTCAGTTCTCACCGACTTGCAAAATGCGGTCACGTTAGTAGTTTGTGTAACATCTAGTTCGCCCACGCTTCTGAGCGTCGGAAATCATAATGGCGTTCAGTTACACCCGGATTGAAATTCCTTTTGATCATCTTGCAAGTTTTAAAATTTGGAGTGGGCCTAGGCTGTGTTTTATTACCATGTTCCTTTAGCCTTCTCCGTGACCTGTTCATGGGAGAAATAGTATCGGGTCCAAGACCTCATGAACGTTGGGTCTGCCATGACACTTAGAAACGTGCTGGTCGTTGGAATGCCTCCGCCTCCGCCTATTTTTTAAGGGATTAGTGACCAGCATCTCTTTATCTCTATTGTTTTTGCTCTCTCAATCTATCTGTCTTTTTCCATTTCTATCCATCCATCGCTCTCTGCCTCTCGATCTCCTTCTCTTATTATTTTAGCCTACTCTATTACCCTAGACTTACCCTATAACATTTCTAAGGCCACCTTCTGACCGTAGAGTTTGCCTTGGGATTGGAACGTCGGTCACCATTTAATTTTTTTGGGGATGACCGGAGTTGCAGTTACCTCCACGTCTTCATCACCATTATATTTGTTCTATCTCTATATGTCGATCTCTTAATTTAGCTTTCTTTTTCCCTATACATCTATCTGCCCCTCTCTCTCTTTATCTCCTTCTCTATGTCTATTTCCGTGTAACTCCCTCTTTTTTCTGTGCTAATCAATGTATCTCCCTCTAATTGTGTTTTTCTATATCTGTCTCGCTCTTAATTTCTCCCTTTTTCCACTGCTTTCGTTCTTATCACTCTTGCTCTCTCCCTCTGTCATTTTGTCGTCAGCCTGTTATTCCAATGCTACCCAAAACCTCCTTCAAGACCCTAATTAGTTCCATGACTCATCTCTTTGAATTGCTTCTCACCATCCGACACAAATAGTGAAATAAATTTCATTACTTGGATTATGTTTTTATGGTGGTACAAATTTTACTATTTGTACCGTCATCTTCACTCCAAGAAGGGGCAGAATTACAGAAACATGACTTAATGTACTCCAAATCCAATTTAACCATAGCATTGTAAAGTTAGACGTCTAAAAGTCGAAAACCAGGCTAGAGATAATTTAAATCTCAAGACCTAGCGTTTTGCTCAACCGTTTAACCTATTTCTAGTGCCAAATAACAATTAATGCGTCTCTGTCCCAGTTTCAGTAAGAGGTTGTAATTAAGTATGGACCTACATCACGTCTTATTCAAGTTCTCGTCTTGGGTACTTGTCTTGGCTTTATACATTTTCAACAGCTCTTTACATCTAGAAATTCCTGCTTAACACTTTGACTGCGGTGCTAACTAAACTGGAGTTCTTTTCTCTGGACTGTAGTTGCGCTGACAATTCACACAAATGTATTTTTAGTGTCATTGTAGCATTTAAGAATACACAGACGTAATGTCCGCCTTCAGCCTTGTAGTGCCAACGTAAACACAGCAATTGTGTTCGCCCGTATCCATACAGATTTGTACGAACATTACATTTGTGTACAAGCCGTAAGTGCGTTGCGCCAAATAATACACAGTAGTGTTGTACGCAGCAGGGAGAGTGTTTGAAATGTAAAAAACAACCACAAGAGTTACAATTTAGTCTTTTGAAGAACGAAGAATATTAATATAATTTGGATAAACAGTCTCCAGATTCATAGAGAACATAGTAAAAGGCTATTGCTCCATTTTGTTACCTCGGGAACAGGTGTCCCATTTTTAAAAGAGATCAGCTTATAAATTCTATTAAGTTACCTCATTATGGGTCTTAGGTATATATTTCTTGCTCAAAGTGCCACTGAGATGATACATACTTTCAGTTTTTCTTAATAAAGTTAAATGTTTAGCAATATACTTGACACTGACTGCGGCAATTGCGGGAAGCGGCAATAAACTGGATCTGTAGAGCCTAGAGAATAGGCTGAAATGCGCCGACAAAACACTGAAATATTGTATTTTATATACGGCACTTTTAACCGAAACAACAAAAAATGTTTTACGGCAGATTATGAGGGCGGCGGCGGTACCTCCCCGCTCAAACTTTTCTACCGTCTTATAAACCCTGTAACCGTTTTGCATATGCAATTGTGTTTCTTACGCTGAATTTTTCATAATAATATTTCATTTGTTATTTCTATCAAGTATTTGAAAATAAACTTTTGTTTACTGCGAATCCTCTATTATATCAGTTCATGAATCTGAAATTTGCAATCAGAAATGGATTTCCATTCAATATTCCCATTTGATATGCATCTTTGAATAGAATATAGGCCACAATTTGTATAAGACCTTTGTCATAATATTTCCAGTATCAATATTTCCAGACTTTGAAACTCAGTGAAAAGCGGTACAAATACGAATAACTTCCTATGAAATATTTTCAAAGTTTAATAAAACATTAAAATGTGAATCTTTTTTACTATTAAACCAAACAAAAGTATTTAGACTAATTGAAATGAGCTTCTCTCTTGGGTTTTCATATAATTTATGACTTTAACCCTGGGCTTAAAATATTTTTTAATTTTTATTATGTAACTGGTACTCAAATTTCAAATATTTTATTTCATTGTAAGGTTTACATACACTTAATGAACGTCAAGGGTACAGTGTAAAATCAGTAAATCTGAGCATCCTGTTGGTTAAGGTTGACTGGGACATTAATCAATCTCCCCTACGTCTAGTTCGTTCTTTTTTGGTATCCAAATCCGATATCTCACATTAACTGTATTTTTGCGAAATAAACTTTGCACTATTTGTCTCCAATCCAATCTTTGACCGTGCTTGATATTACTTAACTACATACATCGTTTTTGATCGACACAGATGATAGGTGGTAGAACTATACTTCGACCGGGGAAGTCCAACCCGCCTTCATAATCCGCCGTAAAGCATTACTTGTGTTTCGGTTGGAGAGGTGCGATTGCTGAATACACTTTGAAGCACGGCGACCATCTTAGTCCTCAGCAGTTGCAACGTTCGACCTCAGATATGATTTCAGTCGTGTTTGTGGTTGTACGTGGATTGCTACTCTTCTTACATAAAAAACAAACTTTAGTGTTTACCAGATATTATATCTCTTTTATGGACAATGCCAATATTTCACCCTACACGTCCAAACATAAAATATGTCCAGTAGGCTGTGTTCTCAAATAGTCGTAAATATTATTCCAGCAACGCTACTGCTTTGTCTGACTGTAAGAGTGAAAACTGTTTGTCTTTTTTATATTGGACAACTAGAAAATGATCGTAAGGCCATTTGATATTAAATAATTTTAATCGAACCGGGGACAAGAGGGTTGGTTTATATCCCGCGCAGAGAATTGCTATAGCAATTCAACGCGGGATTTCGGCTAAAGTTTCGGTTAGGCTTTTGTTATAATTCGTTTTAAGATTTTCATTATTATAAATAAATTAATAATGATAGTGCATGGTATCTTCGTCTACGAACTTAGGACACATCTTCGGACTAACATACCATTAGATGAAGAAGCAGGCAAATGGACACAAACAAACAGATAAACCGAGGCACAGACAGACAGGCGGTAATAAAATCATACGAATATTCGGACAGAGGGAATGAAATAACGTTAGACAAGAACGAAAAACGGACAGACAACGGGAATGAAGCACAGACGGACAAACAGACAGACATAGATACAGGTAGACAGATGAAAATACGAAAAGATGGACAGATGGAAAGATGAACGTATGAACGCATGTACTGAATGAGTGAGGACCAGAGGGTCAGATGGACGGACAGAAAGTTGAAAGGATGGATAAACATATATATAAGCAGACAGAATGGGAACTAAGGTAGAGATGGAGAGACAGATAGACGGATGAACAGATTGAAAGATGGCCGATGAGCTAAGCGTACGTATAGATAGACAGATGGAAGACTGATAGACGGATCGATGGGCCGAATGTACGTACAAATAGATGACTGAAGTACAGTCAGATGCATAGACGGCTAGATAGGTGAACAGATGAAAATATAGAGACTAATAGATAAACTGAGGACCAGCCAAATCATTTTTAAAGTTCCTAAATCCCTACACCCGAAAAAAAATCAAAAATTAAAGGAGGGAGAACTATAGTTCGACCGGGGAGATATCACCGTCGCCCACATAATCTACCGTAAAGCATTACTTGTGTTTCGGTTGGAGAGGTGCGGTTGCCGGCTAAACTTTGAAGCGAGGCGACCATCTTAATCCTCAGGAGTAGCAACGTATCTACGTTCGAGCTCAGATAGGATTTCGGTCGTATTTGTGGTTGTACGTGAATATCTATGGGCTGCGACTATTTAACATCAGGTGGTTAGCATGCTCGTTTGCTACTCATCTCACATTAAAAAAAAAAGATAATTGCACTGTTTCATCAACTCACGAGTAGTTTCACGTGTGTGATAGAACAAGTGAACAGTTGAGAAGTATTCACAACTAGCTCGCGGTATTTCATCTTCGCGTTCCTATTCACGCGACGGCGCTTACGTGAAACAATGGGGTAGGTGCTTCGCATTCTTTCCCACCTCATAACCAAGAAGTGGTTTGAGTTATAACTGCTGGGAAATTAAATTCATCTATCTGCGTTGAAATTTTTATGGTAAGGTTATGCAGTTTTCGTGTTTTTATGACTGTGGGTTATAGAATATCTTTATTTTAAATTTCATCTATATAATAGTCGACTATATAGTCTATCAGACGGACAGAAGTAAAAAGAGATCTCTCTTTTTACGTCTATTCGTATAAAGATAGAAAGGTAGATAAATATTAGACGGATAGATAGACGAACAAACTGATAAAAGATATGTGGATTCACCAACAGTTGGAGAGGCGAATAGATGTATAAACGAACAGACGGGTAGACGAATAGATGTATAGTAGATGAACAGATGATTAGATGGACATACGAATAGACGAACAGACTGATAGACGAATAGAAGGATAGATAAACGGATAAACGAACAGATGCATACACGAAGAATCAGATAAATCAACAGATGGACGCATAGACGAAAAGATAGATAGACAAATACACGGATAAGCGAACATATGGATAAACGAACAGATGGGTAGACCAATAGACGAACAGACGAATAGACGGCCAGATGGATAAAAGAACGGACTAATATACAACGTTAGACGAACAGATAGGAGTAAGATAGACGTAGGGACTGTAAAAACAATAGACATACAAACAGATATGACGAAAAAGATTGCCTCTTTTAACAATGTTAATGTTAAATATATGGAATGATTTCCCAGTAGTACCTACTAATGGGGTATTATTGAATGGTAGGAACAGCTTTTACAAAGTTGTCGGGAATGTTACGTTTCTGTAGAAGTAACTTACTCATAAGGCTATCTTAGTCCTCAGAAGTAGTTATGCATAGCTTTGCATCTGTAATTAAATTCAGACATAGTTACTGTTCTGAGGGCCTAGTTTGAAGACCTTCAAATCTCTGTCCGATGTATACTTGCAAAAATTTTGCCATCCTACGTTTCATCACACTCGACATATCTTAACTTGGTCAATAATTTTCAATCTACACAAGCCGCGGAGTTTTTGTAAGTATATTATTGTTAAAGTTCCGTATTCGAAGCATGGAATCGCGTAAAATTTGCCACCAACCCATCCCATTGTTGACCACAGCCCACGTTGCTTATTTTTTCGATCTACCTGTTCTAATCGTGGAGCTAATTGAAAAATATAATTTCGAAAAATTACTTCGTAATATGAACACTGCCTCCACGGTCATACATCAGTTCGCTTACAAGCGGTACTCAATAGTGAAAAGGCTACCACTTGCATTGTGAAAGCATTCATTCACGACAAAGCCTTCCTTTGCAAGGATCTCGAGTGGCATTCAACTGTAGGCCATGTTTCTACGTTTCTTGGACTTTTGAGGCGAGCTTGAGTGTTTCTTGTGGGTAAGGTTTGAAAGGTAAATACTGTTGAAGAGTTCGAAGGTTGCAACTGTTTTTGTATCTGTTTTGATGGGCGAGGTACCGTTGCTGCTCTTATACTTAACTCTCATTTATGATAATTTATAAAACTATATCATTATATTACATACTAGCGACGCGGCCCAGCTTCGCTCGGGTAATAGAGTTTATATTTACTTACATTATTTTTCTTTCATACAAGCATTCTACTTAGTCATTACCTAGTTAGAAAAACTAACAATTAGAAATACCTATTTCGGACGACGACTGAATTATGTTGAATTTAATTGTTTAATTTCTCGGGAAATCTACTAAAGAAGTTTACTTATTATGCACCAAAACCTTCCCCGGGAAGATTCCTTTCTTTCTTAACTCTACCTGTTGTTGAAAATGTGAGAAAGTCTGTCCAGTACTTTTCGAGTTTATCACAAAAAAACACAGGCAGACGCGACGGGGGACTGTTTTATAATATTTAGAGATATAGCTTCGAAAAATTATAGCCAAGAATTGAACTCCGGACTTCAATATCTTACCAGTAGATTAACTCTTTCTGAGGTCTTACTTTCGGTTAATTGTATAACGAATGACATTTATCTTTCAACAACCGCCCATACACCTATTGTTTTGGTTTGAGCTTAGCGCAATTTGCAACTAGGTGACAGGTATTTGTCTTACTGTTAAGCGAGAATCTAAGCAAAGGGTTTCGCTTTACGTAATCTTACATAAAACTGTTTTTGACACAACATTGTTCTAACGTGATTTGTACAAAATGTCTATAAATTATGTTTAGAAACCTTCCTTGTTTATCACTCATATTAATAGTGAAACCGGAGCCAAAAAATTTTTGGATAGTTAAGAAAAAATAAGTCGTGAAATAGGTAAAGACGAACAACAACTTTCTTTTAAAATGACTTCAAAAAATGGTGATTCTCTGTTCGGTTGTTTTTTTTATTATTATGAAATATCTATTAATCGATTTTTATTATCAAATAACTTTATTATCTGTTAACCGATCTGATAAAATATTTTTTTTATTTTGAAGGTTACACTTTCAGTTTGGTTTCATTTAAATTTGAAAAAAAAAAATCACTCTTAAGGTTGGGAAGCTAGAGGATGACATTGGATGTATTGGAGTTATGATTGGATTTGGATGTATTGGACTTAAGATTAAATTAAAATTAAGTCATGTAAATAGTATACAGATACTAGAAAAATAAAAATACATAAAAAAACAATAGCGTTCTTAAGAATACAAAACGGATATTCTTTGACGTAGTTTACTTTTTATTTAAATTATATACCATTTCGGGAAAAGATATTTTTAATAAAACTTGTTCCATAGTTTACTCGTCGCTCGTCGGCGGTAAGACAATACCCTAAATCCTATAAAAATTGCGGTTAGGAACTAAATTGGTGATTTGGAATAACGAACAATTTCCACGATAAGTAAGCATAAAGTGAACGAACTTTAGTAGCTTAGAAAGCTTTCTCTTGTACAGAAATAAAAAGCACACATTTTATTTGAACACAGCTTTTATGCTAGTGTTATTGTTCGTGCTTTTCAATAGTGTAAATGAAACAATAGGATTGTTTACTGAGACATTCCAGTTTTTTATGCGAGAAGAATAGCAAATGAGCATGCAAACCACCTGATATTAAGTAGTCGTAGCCTATAGACATCTACGTACAAAACATAACTAATAGTTAAAAAACTAAAAAACACACTTTTATTAAAAGAAAAACAACTAAAAAAGTTTAAATAAGAAAAAACAAATGCGAGGTAAAAAAGCATGGGGTGCTTTTGTTAGTGATCTATTGATACCATGTATTCCACACTTTTTACATTGCATTTTTTCTTATTTATACTTTTTATAGTTGGATTTTTTTTATAAAAGCAGAATTTTTAACTGTTTTAACTATTATTTATTTAATTATATTTGCTGTGTACAAACAGCGATCATTTACAGATTTATTATATGTATACATTGTTCTCAATATGTTAGAATTCTTATAACGTGATTCACAAATTTAGTTATCAAGTGTGGGTGTTACAGAATTTTTATGGTTTTGGTCTTTAAGTAATTTGTTTTTGAGTATTATGTTATAAATCAAATTATTATCCACATTAATTTATTTAAGCGCTATTTATACACAGCTTAAAAAGCTCGCTCTGAAATAGGCAGATATAAAGTTAAATTACTTTATTTATTGTATAATTATGTTAATTCACAATACATCGTTAATTGACAAATGGTAGTGCAATAGTTCAACAGGGGAGATACCATCGTCGCTCCCATAATCCGCTGTCGATATCTTCTGCTCTGGTTGGAAATGTATACGCTTGCCGGTATACGGTATACGGTATACGGTTGCCGGATACGCTTAGAAAACGGCAACTATTTTAGTCCTTAGAAGTAGCAACGTATTAAAGTACGACCTCAAATAGAACTTCAAACCTACTCGAAGTCGTACGCAAACACGACCTCAAAGGCCTTCAGTTCTATTTGAGGTTGTATGTGATTTTATTTGAACCAATGATGTAACATGTCATTAATACACAGGCGAATGAACCACGAAATGTGTATCGGGAATCGAACCCGCTGCCTTTCCTTTTCAGAAAGAGAAATACAATATGTAATGTCTAAAGCTATCTGTTACAAAGTATAAAATGTCATTTACATCTTATATTTGTAACAGATAGCTTCAAGGAATATTGAATAACTAACAAATATCTATATATATTTAAAAGGGAGGTGACTAGTGAAGGTGGGAGAACTATAGTTCGTCCGGGGAGGTGCCACCGCCGCCCTCATAATCCGTTGTAAAACATTACTTGTGTTTCGGTTGGAGAGGTGTTAGCTGGCTACACTTTGAAGCGAGGCGACCATCTTAATCCTCAGGAGTAGCGACGCATCTACGTTCGAGCTCAGATAGGATTTCGGTCGTGTTTGTGGTTGTATGTGGATGTTGTGCTCGTTTGCTTCTTACATAAAAAACGGACAAATTTACAAATCAACGCACAGTCGAAACCGCTATATCTAGTACTTTATGATTATACAGATAGGTTCTTTATATACTGATCACTAACAAAGGATTTTAAGGTAGCTATAGTATATAGAATATTTAGAATATATAGCCATAGTTCATTTGGTTAATTTTTTTTTCGCCGCTTCTTCTCCAAAAATACCTTACGAGTCAATGGTAGTTGACTGGTGTTCAAAAAGTATTTTAATGAATCTATTTTGAATTAAAATATTTTGATTTTATTGACCGCCACTCTTATTCTCACCAATCTCGAGTTTTGGTCACAGAGGAGGCTACCTCTCAACAGTTAAGCGACGCTTGTAAGTGAGGCGATCAGCTTAGTCCTCAGGAGTAACAGAGTTCTGTCCTGTTTGAGGTTGTAGATAATAAGTTCAGTTTTATATATAAAATAGTAGAGAGAAGCGGCAAATTTTAAATATTAGTAATATGATATCGTAAATGAATAACAGCGGAGCTTCAGTGGCAGGCGCGTAAAAAATAAAAAAAACTCCATAAATATTACTTCATAGCAAAATATTTACTATATGTTGTCAAAGTAAAAGTTGTATTTTTACATTATCACAACTGATAGTTTCAAGGAAAAAATTGACATTTATTGGCAGTATAGAAGAATTATGGGTTCACCTCCCATTTTGGTTAGTCGTGTGTGGGGAAAAAATATAAAACGTAATTTACGGCCGGTACACTTTTTTGCGGTCTAAAAATCAATTTTATCTACAACCGGAGCTATGTATGGCTATAAAGAGCAGAATGGCTTAAGTGACCGTTTTATGGTCACATTTCAGCTTAAACGGTTTTAAGTTGAAACTTTCTTTTATAAATTAGCCTAACGAATTGCAGACGGGCACTTGACGGAAAGTTGTCCTCGTCGCTTGGACATTTGTTACACCAATCGCTTCATCACCGGTTTTGAGAGCTCTGCACCTTTTTTGAAGAGCCATTTCCATGACATTAAGGGATACTTCAGGTGGAAGCTCGTTCTAAATCTTGCTCGTTCGTGGAAGAAATAAACAAGCAAATAAAAACTGCCCTTAAATTACCATACATACTTGGGCATTTAAAAAAATGTCTATCTTTTAATGTCAGAGAATACTACTTAACGTTAGGTGGTCTAGACCCTTGTTCACTATTCTTCTCAGATAATCTCGTATTTGGTTGGAGAGATGCAGCTATCGATTGCATTTACAAGTGAGGCAGCCATCTCAGTCCTTAAGAGTAGCAACGCATCTACAAAATTAAACATAACTTCAATTATGCTTGAAATTGGAGGTCCATGGGCTGCAGCGACTACTTAACGACGTGGCCTGGATGCCCGCTACTCTTATCACGTAAAAAAGGGATGCAACAATTTGCAAAACCCGTAAGAGCGAACCCACACTATTTATCCACCACAGTATAGAAACCGTACTACCCACAACCATAATAAATTCCACTTTTGTGTCGGTCCGTAGCATTTACATC
The DNA here is from genome assembly GCA_018251015.1 of Phocides pigmalion okeechobee. Lineage (NCBI taxonomy): Eukaryota > Metazoa > Arthropoda > Insecta > Lepidoptera > Hesperiidae > Phocides > Phocides pigmalion. Next base: position 16,706 of record DWON01000018.1, read on the forward strand.
ATGTTCTGAATAAACGCATAAAAATGATAGATTGACATCTTTTATTGTTGCCGAATGTACGGAGGCGTGCCCTTACATACAGATGGACGGTTTATGTTTATATCGACATAAATATAAATAAATAAATGTGAGTAACCGTCTGTTAGTCTTTGATGGTTGCGCGCTGTAAGTTTCGATTTATGGTGCAGAAGATGCAAGTTTATTGAACTGTTTTGAGGAATTTGTCTGCGCGGGTCAAAATTAGTTCTGTTACTTAAGTACCGAGTAAGTAAAAGTATTTTTATAACTTATTAATCTTTGTATTTAAAAGAGTAAGGTGACTGGTAGGCATGTAGGTAGATCGAGAGTGGTAAGTGGGAACTCGAACTATTCTGACGAGCGATTCTGGACAGTATGAGGAATGGATTCTGGAGTGGTCATATACCAACGTAGGCAATCCTTGAAGATATACCCGATTGCCCTCATGCTATATTTAATGTATAAGCAGGCCTTTTTTATCACTTCTGTTTTGAGGACACGCTAATTCTCGAAGGTTGTCCATAATTTTGGTACCCCCTCTACACTCCTTGCCACTGACTGTGTTTTGAGGAAAGTGAAACTAAATTATTTTGAATTGCTCTTTCATATATTTTTTTACAATATTAGTTTTCGAAATTCGTCCATTATTTTCAGTTTAATGGCAATTTTTCGGTATTTTCCAAAATATACTTTGTCCCCACAAAAATCTGTGTGTATATGGATATATCTATATGTATTACAATCCGGTATGTACAACGGTCGCGAAACAGGTCCTGTGAGAAGTATTGAGAGGAAGTTATAAAAAAAGAATTGCAAAAACAGTTACTTATGGACGACTTAAGTGATCTGTTTTGGATAAAAATTCTTCGGAAATGATTTTGGAACTTGGACTTTACTCCGTTGTATTAAGATACAATTTCGAACGGACATTATTCAAAATGATTGTGAAACGGCAAATATGTTTAATCTTGAATGAATGAGCGTTGTAAATTTAAATACACCAGAATACTACTATAATCTTTCTTATCTTATCTTATATTATATTAAAGGAAAGTAGAACTATAGGTAATATCTGCCGTAAAGCATTACTTGTGTTTCGGTTGGAGAGGTGCGGAGTTCTCCGGAGTAGCGACGCATCTACGTTTGGGCTCAGACAGGATTTCAGTCGTGTTTGCGGTTGTGCGTGGATGGGATGTCGTCAATAAGTGTAAAACCGAGAAAGCTTGCTAGAGAAATTAATAAATAGAAGAATCTACTCAAAAGAAAAGAATTCTCGGTTTGAAAGAAACGTGAATTCATGTAATCAGGCCAATGAACGTACCGTTTTGAGAACTCAATTACGGGATCCTAAAAGGTCTGAATCAATGTCCGATATAACCGGACGGTTGTCTTTTTATTCATTCACCCGATAACCAGATTTCGATGTTGCTTTTTTTGTATTTTTGCAGACGCAAATTTCTCGATACCGGATGCTTGGAAAGTACTTAATATAAATCTCATGGAAAGGATTGCATATAAATTATGGTTACGATGCGATTAAATTTGCAACGTTTAAGAAGTTTATATTTGAAGCGAAGCTTGTGATTTGTTGGTACTATTGAATACAACAATCCGCCACCACAATATATAATGGTATATATTTCAAAGCACGCACTATGCCGAACTCACCGATGTACTCACCGATTAACCGTCGCAGAGTCAACTTACAATTATTATTTTTTGTTTTTTATATATGATCCTAGCGATAAGGCGGACGGGCTGCCTGATGGAAAGCAATCACTGTCGCCTATGGACATTTGCAACACCAGAGGAATTACCAATGCATCGCCGGCTTTGAAGGCGAGCTCTTTTTGCATCTTTTTTGAAGAGCCCCATGTCATAGCGCTCCGGGAATACCTCAGGAGGAAATTCCTTCCACATCTTGCACGTCCGTGGCAAAACCAATCGTGCAAATCGAACCGTGGAGGACCGCCCCGAGTCCAATTGATGTGGATGAAACCTCATCCTTCGGCGAGTAGTGCGATGGAGGAATGGGGACGTAGGAACTGGAAGAAATTATTTTAGGAATAATGCCGCCATTGGTATTATTTAAATTGTTTGTATTTATACATTTTATTATTATGTGGTGTGTATTTCAACTGTAACTGATATTTGTAATATCCTTATAGTGTAGAATTTTAAAAAGAGAGACTGAGTAGCGGGTTGAATGTTAATAGAAGCCAGAAAACCTATTATTATTGATTTTGATTTTGATTTTGAATATTCGAGACATAAAAATCTCGTTTAAGTGAATATTACCTAATTGATACTGGCAAGGCCGTCTAATAATGAGTTTAATAAGGTTTACTTTTATAGAAATATGTATGCTATGGAATAATCAATAATAATGTAGAAATTCTAAACATTGGGATTTATGTACAAATGATGGCCAATCAATATTTTGGCGCGAGCAGACTTGGTATTGAAAGTTAAACGGCATTATATACATCGCTTGCATAAATAATGCCCTTTTACTTTAACTTAGGTAATGTTTACGCCACATCTCGGAACGGAAGGGCGACAGGTGCAGCGGAACGCGTCTCCGGTAGCCGACAGAGCCGTGTTAGTTTGCAACTCGTCACAGATTGCCGCTGATTTTTCTAAGTCACGTATTAGGATACTGTTAGAATGGCCGGCTGATAAACATTTCTTGCGCGTAACGAATGGAAGTAAATAGGCAAAAACACGTTTCAACTTCGCATAAAATAATAATCTAACTTTTCTTAAGTCATCTAGCGAATTTTTACTTACATCAGATTATATATACACACATCAGATTATATATACATGTGGTATATAAATAGTATGATAAAATAACTTGCTACTCATTTATTAAACAAGGTTATCTTGAATCGAAGAAGATGCAAGATACATTTTACAAAGTGTCCGTTGGTTGATCGTATGCCCATTTTTATAGTATTACTGATCATACCAAGTAATAATAACTTTACTATTCGCAATCCTGCAATGTCTTTAGTGATTGTACCATTCGAAGGAGTGAAAACATAGAAACGATAAATTTCATTGCATCCAAAACTGTTAGGCATAAGCCCACAAAAACTCAGGATTGCTCTGACACAGGCACAAAGAGATCTTGTTTGCGCAGCTAATTTAAAGGTACGTTAACTGACTCAAAGGTTTCATTATATTTGAATAAAACCCACAAACAACCACAAAAAACCGTGACCCGAAAACAAACAAACTTTTACGTCGGGTTCATTATCTACTTTGTTGGAACTAAATTTCCTCAGACGAATATGTTAAGTTATCGACTGTCATGTTGTACGTAACTTGGACGAGTAATACAAAGATATCCATACTTTATTATTGATTGATTATAACGAATATATGTTACTATGAAGTAGAGGCCCCTAAAATTACGTGACTTTTTGCGATAAATTTTTAAATTGCACTTGGACACACAAAATTCTACAGAAGTAAAGTTGTTTACGGATAAAAAAAAAGTTTATATAGTTTTAGTAATTTATTCCTTTCATTCAAAGTAAAGTGGTACAATGTACATATATTACAAAACACAGCGTTTCTGTTTCTGTTCATTTGTGTTAATAACTCAAGAACAACTGGCACGATTTACGTGTTTTTAGATTGAAAATACCTTAGATTGCCTTTTTTATAAATATAGTGTTAAGGCAGGTATAACAGATTATCTACCTTAATCCATTTTTTTGTTAGTAACCCTATCATAACCCAATGTTAGTGCCAATAACCTAGATTTTTAGTAGTTCATACAAAAACGGCGAGGGGGCGTTGCGCAACGGTGGCAATGCATGATGGCAGCCGGATGAGGGGTTAATATTAAATAAGATAAGTACATTGTCCACGTAAGCGTAGCCGCGAGCATAGCTTGTCGTAATGCATGCAATTAAAAAAAAACCGTTAAGACCAATGGAGTTTCGAAGTATTTTGGATAATTGAGATTTATGGGCAATACACTTATCCATCTGTACAATTATGTATAGTGATTTGTTTGAACAAAAAGTATTTCAAATGATGAAACACGTGAAAGGATTAAGAATAGGACATATATTATATATTCCTGTCACAAGTATCCCTGTACGGCAGTTATATTGTGGGTAGTAGGTATTGAGTGGTTTCGTAGCGCGCACGTGCGCTAGAGATGTGGATATAGGTGTATACTATACTCGAAGCCTTAACGAGTGGCGCGGCGCCGGCGAACATAACGGGACAAAGGCTCTACCAGTCGAGTTAGCTCTAATAATATGTTAACGCTTAGAACATAAGCAGTAAATAGCCGACAATATTACACGCTAGGTTTTGTACCCATGTTTGAGTTTGTGATTGATTTTTTCGTTACTAATTAACGTAAATATAACATTGATTGTCATTAAATTAATTATAATATAAGCTTTACGTAAACAACGTAAAGGGATTCCTTGACTACCTTGCAATGTCAAAAGTTGCCGAGAGTTTTTTTCGCTAGCTTTTTTCTCCCGTTTAACCTTAACCAAACAGGCGCTCAAAACCGATATGCTGATTTTACATTTATTTATATATGCTTTATTGAATCAATGTGGTACAAAAGACGAGATTGTACCACATTAAGTGTAAGTAAATACCTTATAATGAAATAAAATATTTGAATTTGAAAAGCTGCATCTGGGATATCAACTTAACTAAGTTATGGGCGAGTTCAAAGATTCAAAAGTTTACAAACAGTATATAAATCTCCCTGAATTTCACTTACTTAAATTGGCAAAATTCTTAACGTTTATCTCAGTCAAATGGAAATTATACAAATACGGAGCACAATATTAGTTCACTGCGAATAGGCCCACGCTATGAGGTGAAGGAGGTTACTTGTAACGCCTGCCCTTTATACTCTTAATCATTAAAAAAAAATATATGTACCTATTTAAGAATATACCGTGGAAAGTTGTTATGCGTTCTCTATAACGAGTTCATTGACCAATTATCGAAATGTTAGTGATTAATAAGTGAGTTTAATCAATTAGAGTAATTTGACGGCATGAATATTCATAAAAGTATGACGCTTAACTTATAGCTTTTATGCATTATATAATAATGTTTAGTAAATTACATTTAATTATCCACACAATATCCGTTGCTGGGTTAGGTAAGAAACCTGCATTATTGCATCCGTTGGAATATGACACATCCTTTATTAGAAATCAAAAGTCTAGAACGAACTATGAAAGTTGCGTAAACACATTTCAATATCTTCGCTTCATATATTTCATTTTTTAAACGATTTTATAAAATTGTGATAGAAACGAATCCATTTCGACTTAAATGTTTTTATATGATTCTATATTAATGTATGTTCGTATCTTATACATATTTGTGTTATTTTATTACAAATATAAAGAACTTACATATGTATTTATGAGATAAAAATACGTAATATACAAAAAGGCAATAATAGTGCTTTAAGTAGCTACTCATCTGTGAAGCTCATCAATTCAGCCATAAACAATAATACCGGCGCTGCATTACGAATGCCTACAGTGGTAAACAATACACAAGACATTTATTTTACAGGACAAATGATAATAAGTATTTTTTTAATCAATATTTTACAACGTAATCAATCTTCGGTATGTATTGTTTTGCAAAAACTTAGAAATAAGTGCTATGCATAGATTTTTTAAATGGGAATCCATAGAAATTAGTAATGTGTAGAAGGGTCAGTTTACACACGTTTTTAATAAAGTCGGGGAGCGCAGTGAGGCATCAAACATACTGAATTTATAATCGTAGCAAGCACGATTTGCCGGCTCTTGGTTTGCGTGGGAAGAGCCTATCGCACGTATAACTTTTATCGAAACAATCTGTTTATTTGCTGCAAGTGTAACTATGTCTCTATTTAAAGTATTCAACACTTCATGTAATTTTAATATAAACTAAGAAAACAAAAACTTGCACTTAGTATTTTCTTCACATAAATACTATGTAATAATTCTATGTTAATGATATGTGTTACAATTTACTCTGCTTTAGAATTAATAAAAAATATAATGGAAAATTAAGCAGAGAATCTTGCAATTTTAAAACAGTGAACATATTAGCCATCTGACGGAATCCCGCTGAGTAATCTACTTCAAATTATATTAACAACAGTTAACTTCTGAGTATATTTTTGTCTTAAATTTCACTCTCTTAAACACTCACATTACCTTAAAATTTATTCGAATAAAGTTTTGGGAAAGTTTATAAATAATAATAAAACGTTAGACTATTAAAAGGCACAATTCGAATGCTACTTATGCAATGTAATTTTTAAAGTACGCATCTATAATTTTAAGCTAAAATTAACTTTAAAACAGAGTATATTTTTATTATGAATTTCAAATCATTCGTAGGTACTTATAATGCATTTATTGTGTGTTTCCTGAATCACAGTGACCATACATGCAAGCGGAAGTAGATTTGAATCAAAATATAGATGGATACTTCCCCAGCGGAAGCGGCCCGCCTAAAATTTTATATTAATAACGTTAGCCCTATTCCAAGTCTGATTTTTATTCTGAAAATTCTGTAACTGTTAACCAAAACTGGTTTTAATTGTTTTTTTATCTTAAACATATCTAACTTTAAAAATAAAACAAAAGTCTGATTGCTATGATATTGAAATGTAATTTTTTTTATTATTTCTAATATGTATAAGAAGTTTTAAGGTAATCGGTGTTACATTTAGGTTATATACTTATGTAAATAAATGATTATAACGAATATATATCAATGCAACCTGTTAGGCTACAGAGACTATCAAAGAAGTAGACTACATTACATGTACTTGAAAACCATTTCCGGACAGCTGAGTAAAATAATTGCCACATTGCAAAGCCACAAAAACCGCGTCGCTACCACTAAGCACTAAGATACTTATAAGCGTTCAAACGCGGAGAGAGCAACGATACACTGCTGCTGTAAGGGAAAAATTGGTGTGACGGTAATACCCTTGCCATTTGTAAATTACAAATGTTACCTTTACCAACAACACTTATATGATGTTCTTTGGATTTTATGTTAGTTTTTTTATGTGCGAAGAATAGCAAACGAGCATGCAAAACACCAAAACATGATGTTAAGTTTTTCCGAGGTGGGCGTAAACAGAAGCGCCACAGTTTATACTATTGCATGTGTTTATGATTATATCATATGTAAAAGTATTATTGTTGTTTAATAAAATCTTTAAATCTTTTAAAATCTTTAAGTAGTCGCAGCACATAGACATCCACATACAACCACAAACACGACAAAAATCCTATCCGAGCTCGAACGTTGATACGTTGCTTCTCCTGAGGACTAAGATAGTCGCCTCGCTTCAAAGTGTAGCCGGCAAACGCAACTCTCCAACACAAACGCAAGCAATACTTTACGGCAGATTATGAGGGCGACGGTAGTACCTCCCCGGTCGAACTATAGTTCTCCCACCTTTAAAATCCAGTTATCTTTATTATACTTATTTTACCTTCAGTTATAATAAATGATTATTTTGAATAAATATTGCAACTTGCGAAATATATCTTATTTATAATTCATCTCCCTGCATGATATTATGTTCAAACATCTATTAGTATCAGTATATATCTGATAACTAAACGAAATATAGTAACAACTTTTCAGTTTCCAACGTTTGGTTACAAGTATTTTTTATTAAAAATAATTGTATCGTAAAAACGTTTTAAACAGCTTGAAGCTGATAAACAGATGAGGTGAAAGAAGTAATACCTCATTCGGGCGACCGGCCGCCATTAAGAACCGGTCAACGTGCGGGCCAGATTCTTAGAACCCGCCGTATTTCATCCAATTTGCTTTTTACATTCGCATCGCCTATCATCCCAGTGTCTACACTCATTAAAAAGGAATTAGGACAGCTATAACGCCTTTGCAAAATCCTAACGACTTCTTGGAAAACCGTAACTATAATCCTAGAAAATGAACGAAATCTTCAAATTGTAATAAGTAAATGAAGCGTCTTTTAAAACGATTCATGCATCATTAACATTAAACGAAACGAAACGAACTAAGACCCTGAGCTAAAAGCCCGATGCGTTTTCCATGGTCGAAACTGCCCTATTATAATGGAGCATCCCTTTTGCTTTAAAATAGGGAGTTCATCCGACCATGCGATGCCCACTACCTGCAGTTAAAAACGTACCTGTACTCGAAATCCCAGTCCATATAATTACGTACAAACAGCTATAAACAAAATTGCTATAGACAACATTCGTCCTGCTTCTGCACACACAATCAGGTATTGTTGTCTCTCTCGTGCCCGTTGATGTCTTTTACTGCGGGCTTTAGGGAACAATATAAGATTTAAAAATACTATGTAGGTATAAGAATATTGTACGAGAAACATTTTTTTACATTGATTATTGGAATAATAATGTATTACGCTGATATTTAAATCAGAAAGTAAGAGAAATAGTACCTATGAATAACATTATGAAATTTCATTTGCGGTGTCTCTACCGACTTCATATTCCACTATTAAAAGTCACTTCCGACTATTAAAAGTCTATTGCAATTTATACTTTATTGGCAGTTCAATAGAGTAACACGAATATAGTAACATAATTGTTAGATAGAAGGTGAGAGGGCTTATATGTACTTATTAAATACATGTATACAAATTTTAAAAGGTTGACGAACTTAAGTATAATGTAATAAATAGTAAAGATCTGTCGAATATACTGTGAAGCGAATTCAAAATTATTTGTCGTTATTCCTTATATAGCGAGAGTCGTTTCGTTTAAATCAAAAGGGAAGGCTCGGGAGCGCGGGAGAGGAGGAATCGAGAATCGAGATTCACGGAGGCCCTGCACGAACCGGCCTGGATCGAATTACCCTACACGGCGCTGCTTTATGCGGACATTCGGACAAATAATGAGCTTTCTTCTCTTATATCAAGCAGGTTTTGTATTACAGGTTATAAATAAAATCAAGAAACATAAAAGACCGAGATTTTTCTACCTCAAAACTATGTTTATAAGGTTAACATAAACAACAAGCTCTATATACAGAAATAACACAAATTCATCAATTGGAGCTATTATTGAGACTATTTAAACATGCATTTAAAATATATTATCATATTAACACATGCTTAAGTCATAAAATTGCACAAAAACAAACTTTATCGTATCCGCACTTACCTTCGCGCTGTGAAAGAGAGCGCTACTTTTAGTTAACTTCGCTTTCGTCATTTCGATATTCGTATAAACCTTATCGTCACAATCACAGTTCTTGTCACAACACTTTCAAGACTTTCATCTTGTCAACAATCCTTTTATGTCCATGAGAAAAATGAAAAGTTCGCACGCGGCGGATTCGAGCAGTGTTTACAAAGGGAGATCGTACGTGGGAGTGTAGCGATGCGCGTACGCCGCTGGTGACGACAGCGCCAATTTGAGTAGCGGCGTAGTAAAGAACTAATCGAAGTCAGCGCCTCGTGTGGCTACGACTGGAATCAGCCCTACGAACTGGAGGCTTTAGTTTTGAAACCGCCATTTTGTTTCATATATAGAACATCTCCCGCGGGAACATTACATGTATAACCACTTGGAAGTTTATACGAAGTAAAGGATGCATTAACTAATTGTAAATATAACCCACCGTCTATTAGCAAAATTAGGCGAAAGTTTTTTCTGAGAAATACTAAACACTTTATATGACTATTACATATTTATTTATCTTTACTAGCTTGTTAATTGCTACGCAAAGATAAGTAATATGTTTTGAGTATGATCTAATTGCAATATCGAGTTAACTCTACAAATTTTATCTTACGTTATCCGTTGCTTGTTATAATCATTATATTGTATAATTAAACACATGAAACGTAGGTGTTATTGACTTCCAAATTAATGTTTGTTATCCATCTTTCGAAATAATATGGAAATATGTGAAATGAAAAATATCAATAATCGTAATATAATATATATGTACTTATAAGAGGAAACTGTTTGTTTTACTGACATATCAAAACAGCGGAAACAGCCTAAGATAGATACTTTAATTTATTTTCATAGTTTTTTTATAAAGCATAATAAAGAAACGATGTTTAGAATTTTTAACCCTGAACAGGTAAAACAGGGGTTGAAAGTTTATATCGAAATCTGTTAGTTTTTGAGTAAAAACAAAGCTTTGCAAAGAAAATGTGTTGTACATTATACACAGATATGAACTGAGTATGAAATCGGAGGCAAAGACTAGCCCATAAAAAAATATTTTTTGGTGGTTCTACATAAATTAGTTAAGAGCTTTTAACCAAAAGCGGCTATAAATGCAATGGAGCACGTCGAGCTATTGTAGAAAAATAAAGCGTATTACGCGCTCAGCTTAATTTTTTTGGTGATAGAGCAGGTGAACACAAGCAAAAAGAGTAACAAAACCTACGAAGTGAGGTTGTGCCGTCGACGATGTGTTGTAGAGATATGGAGTCGTTTTATCTTTTATTTGACACACCTTGTAGTTTTGAAAAGACAAATCTCCAAAAATAACCGTTTTATATTTCTTTATAAAGAGGTATTTTTTGTATATACATTTTAGAATAAACATTTATTCACATACAACATGCATGTTAAAAGATATAGATCCACATATTGTAATTTTATAACTTTATTTTTATTATGATGTAATGAATAATAAGAATAAAACGTAAAAGAATTCGCATAAATGAGGTCGCTATTTCATTTTGCATCCAAAATAGGTCACACCCAAATCAACTGACATTTAAGACCAGAATGCATCAAATAACATATGCAACAAAAACTTTGTTTATTGAAGGACAAACCTTAACATGATATTAGATTTTTATGTGTTGGTAATAAAATACATTTTAATGTTTATACTCAAATACAAGATACGTGCAAACCGTGCAAGTAATCTCTTAAATATTATAAATTGTAATGACTTATTTTAATTATCGGTACCAAATTTTATTTCATAGGTACTTTTGCTATATATCTTACTAACTATGAAAAAAAAGTGGTAGCCATAAGTGGACAATCACGTTCATCATTTCCCGTTAAATAGTAATTGTGAGTTTTAGAAACATTTCATAAGTCATATTTTAAGTTTAAATGTCGTATATTACTAGCTGCGCCAGTTTGCACACATATTTCATCAAAGAAGTTACCTTATTATGACTATTGTCTTTCCCATTAAAATATATTATTATTTTCTATTTTTAACAGAAACGATAATTAATCCGTAAGTACATACCGGTGATCTCACCAGCTATTACCCGTTGTGTTAAACTATTACTAATATTTAATGAAAACACGATCCAGTGTTACAATCACGGCGTTGTGGCGCTATGAAACAAAGGTCGCGAGTTCCCTTTGTTCCGAAGACACGTGCACTCTACGATTGTCTATGTACCTAATTGAAAATGAGATATCTGTGTGTGACTTTTTTATGTGAGGAGAGTAGCAAATGAGGATGCAAGCCACCTGATGTTAAGTAGTCGCAGCCCATAGACATTCACGTGCAACCACAAACACGACCGAAATCCTATCTGAGCTCGAACGTAGATGCATTGCTACTCCTGAGGACTAAGATGGTCGCCTCGCTTCAACGCCGGTAACCGCACCTCTCCAATCGAAACACAAGTAATTCTTTACGGCGGATTATGAGGTCGGCAGTGGTACCTCCCCAGACAAATAGTTCTCCCACCTTTATTTTTCCAAATATAGTTAAAATAATCCTCTAACTTTCGTCTGTGACAAAAAAGTTGAATACTTCCATATTTCTTATAGTCACTCAAAGTAAGGAAAGCCAGAAAGTGACAGCAATGTAGTGTAACTAAAAAACATGTTTGACTTTTTATTCGTAAAAAAGACAAAAGATAAAGCCAAAAGACGAAGAGTATCGTTTTTCCGTGAAACTACATATTACGTCACCAACTGGAGTGACTAAGCTCTCTTTCTCAAAGGAGATCTAATATTCCGTATGCATGATTAATGGAAAAAGATGGAATGAAAGGATATTTTTATTTTTATTTTATTTTTAAAGAGCAGCTAACGGGTGCAAGCCACCCGAAATTAAATGAATATCTTTGCTACTTTTGAGAACCAAAATGGCCGCCTGACTTGCAACTGGCAAGCGAAACACGAGAATTGCTTTACAACACATTGTATGGACGGCGGTTGAACTTCTCTGGTCGAACTGTATAACTATCAAAGTAGATATATAGCTAGATCAATCGATTTTTTATTCATCATCAACATCTGACCCGCATCTGGATGCAGCTTTAACTTCAGAATGAGAAAGATTAGGTCGTAGTATGCTCGCAAGGTTCAAATTGGTAAACTTGACAGATCCTTTCAGCCATGTAGGGTTTCTCACGAAGTTTCCTTTTATGAAAGCAAATGATAACTAATTTCTAATACACGCATCACCTCAAAGCAGGTACATGGATATAACGTTCGTGCATGCGAGCAAAACAGCGCGCAAATATTCGTCTATAATAAGTACGCACAACACAATAATACCCATAGCATATAGTATGGTATACCATACGTATGGTAATGGTTAATACTATAGTTTAATAATGGTTCGGTTTCGTAACATGAACTAGTCTGTGATTACACAATTAGTAGGCTTGTAGATAGTAATTACAAATTGTGTTCGTTGTACTGGGTCATAACTGTAGGAGAACAATGATTACTTGTTACGAATAGGTAGTAGAATAGTTCGACCGGGGAGATACTAACGTTGCACTGATAATCAAAAAAAACAGTTGGTTGCCGGCTACACTTTTAAGCGAGGCGATCATATCGGTACTTAGGATTAGCAACGTATGTATGCCCAACGTCAGGTAAAAATTCAACCTTTTTTAAATTTGGACGTAGATGTACTTGTACTACAGAGATAGCCTGGTAAGATCTAACATCAAATGGCCTGCACTCCCGTTTGTTTTCATTACAATATAAATATATATATTTGACGTAGCATTAAAATACCAAACGGCAGTATTTAATGCTGAACAGTACAATATCTCAATACGATTAAAGGAATTAACCCAAAACCGTACAATTTTTTATTATAAGTTTAATAACATACACACTTAATTTCAATCGTATCTATAGCTTTAGCAAAATTCATCTAAACTTTGATGCCTGCTTAAAACTATATAGCAATATATAATTTCCAACTATATATAGTGTGATATTACAAAGTCTGTATAGACTAAATCAGTCGTTACTGCGTTAACGAAATATACAAACGGATAGAGTTTCATTTCTATAAAATAAATAAAAATAAATGAATTTGTATAAATTTGGCATCATGATATATTTAAGTACCACCAGACTATATAATTCCGTTTTTAATGACAAAATTAAGCTTCAATTAAATCGTTACATAAAAATCAACAAGAGGTGGAGGCTGATAAAACTAAGTACGTGGGATTATATTTTTTATATAATCGTTCCACAATCAATTTGAAGCTAAAACCGGATACGGATTCCGTGCTAAGCCTTAATATAATCGCTATTGAATCATAATTTAATTTCACGCTCGCAATCCCTTAACGGGCGTAAAAAAACAACAGATCGGATGAAAATGGTCAGTGCTTTAAAATACTAGGAAGTAGGATAGACACAGATAGCGTAGCAAATTACGGGATAACGCTTATAATTCTTATCTAGTGATCGAAATTACGGGATAAACCTCATAATTGTTGTCACTTTATTCTTCTTTCTCATTAGTTGAGCTGATCTTGTATGTTCTTCGTAGTAGGTGATCATTGCCACTTTAGTAGTAGTACACTTCTAAAATGCAGTGTAATGCTACTAAAGTGAATATGATACTTTATTATTACTTCGCAATATCTAAGATGACCTCCTATGCTCTTTTTGTCCGCTTTAGTAGCCCTACTTTAAACTGTAGTAGTAAGAATTTTAAAGTTGTATCTGTTTTCACAGATGCGTTTATTTTGCGTATTCACGCATCAGCGTAATCGTAGCACTTCCAAAATCACATTTCAATTATGAATTTAAACTAAATAAGTAATATTAACATCTGTTATTAAGATAAAGAGATTCTTAACGAATTGAGAACTATTTGTCATCTAACATCCACCCCAATGTATATTCAAAGTTGATCCAATACTTTTTCAACGTTTACGCAAAAAATAGTGACTTTATGTATTCAGTGTCTATTTATAGAGCAACAAACTGAGCAGTTCTTCAATAAAATTATAAAGTCAGCAACATGCTATCACCGTTACTCTATGCATGAAACTTCGACTGAATCTATACTAACTTTATTTAAATACCTATACATAATGCGAATATCCTAAATAAGTCCTAATAGCTGGTCACTCGACGTCATCTCGAGAGACGAAGTCTTATTTTCATTCCTCAGTAATTGATGTTCCAATTACATACTTTTATGTAGTTAACCAAGAAAAGTGTTACTAACTTGGTAACTCGAGATTCTCTTGCTTAATCATACTATTTCTGTATAAATGTGTTAAAAATAACGGGAATATTTATGTTTGCAAAATATTTTGATAAATATGTAAACAGAAATCGATATACAGGTTCGATCTCACACAATACTTAAATTATTCTCAAAAATGTAGAATCACCACACACTTGGACAACGTGATAAACTGTGCCCTTAAACTCATTGTTTGAAAAGTAAATACAGTCATGACAATATATAGAGCCGTTATTAAAACTTCGTTAAAGCTTATTGCTAGTATATACTTGATCAACTCTCCTACACTCTATTCGGAGTGGCACGAGGAGTCACAAATCTTGCAATTGTTCATTTGTTCATACTAACAACTACAAAAAATCTGCTTCTTAATTATGAGTAGGTACATGTTTTCTATAAAGGAACACACATGGGTACACATATACAAAAAACTCAACGAACAAGTGAATCGCGTCTTGGGCAATATTCGCCTCAGTTTGACCAGAGCTTTACAGCTTCCTTCTTCATCCTTAAATGATTCACGCGATGGAAGCCTTAGACTAATTAGCTCACAAGTTCATAACTGACATTCCTCCTACGAAACAACGCAGAAGAAATTATATTTATAAAAACCGCCTTCTGACATGACTGGCGAGGCATGTCATTAACGAAGAGTACTTATGGCTAGCAAAACGGTTAATTAAAGAAAATGTGTTAATAACTACGTACAATCAACGATTTATCAATGCGTAGTGAGCAGGCACTCACCATGCCTATTTACACTGATATATTACTAAAAAAGAACATTATTATCATCGCTACGATTTATGAGTATCACTTGAACGTTAATAATTGGTAGTTATGTATTTGCTAGCAAATTGGTTTATGCTCAGACGAAATAAAGAAAGTTATAAATCGAAGTCCTTTTATTTGGTTTTTACATGTAGCACTTACAGTTATTTTTATGTTGGAGATACAGATTCGATCTCGACTTCGATCATAACTACTCGTTTTTTATTAATAACAATGTGCCTTGAAATATCGACTCAAAATCGAAAAAATACCTTTACCAAAACAGTCTTGTTTTACAAAATGTGCATAATGCTTAAAATATATATTTTTTTATGACTATAAAGTAAAAACAATAGATTAATTTCATTTTGTTACGAAAGACCACATTTGTAAGTAATCTTAAAATAAGCTTATTTTAAGGAATCATAGTAAAGTCTCATATTATTGTTCGGGCCTAACATTTTTAACGTAATTTTCGTGACCAACAATCGTGATTGTTAGCGGTTAAAAGTACCTATTCTTTCTACCCTTAACAGTCACGATCGATCTTCCTTTACTCTAAAAGGATCAAAACCTTATTATATCGTCATCCATAATTCATTACAATTCCACTGCTTAACTCTAAGTTTTTATATTTAAAAACTTAGGGTAACTTTTGTTATAAGTAAGAATATTGATATTACTCGCTACAAATGTCTAACCTACAAAAGTAATCATTGAATGTAATTTACAACAAAATAGTAGTTAAAAACCCTACATCCTTCTCCGTATTACTTTTTTTGTAAAACGAAATTTGGCTTTCACGCTTCCCTTTCAACCCTTCGGACTAACAAAAAACCAATTAGTTCCAATTCTTTTTATTATCCGAAGTTCGATGTCCGATGTACATAATAACAGTGAAGAACAAAATCAACTTTATAGCCTGTGTTTATAGTTAAATTATAATGAAAACCGATTTAAAGTGATCTGATATTTATAATATATTTTACACAGTTTTGGGAAATCTTTTTTCTTTTTAATAGTTACTTGAGTGTGACTACTGCAACTATTTCCTTTAGGTAAAAACTATACAAGTGCAAAATTGCGGACATGCAATGGGATTACGCTTAAGCACGGGTGATGAGAGATGAAAGAGACTAACATTTTTGTTGACGACGTTTCTTTTAATAACACTTTCCGATTCTATTTCAAAAACAATTTTGTTTAATCCTGAGAAATAATTTAAAACATGTAACAAAAACAAACATGTAACCACAAAAAAAGACCATAAAATTTATCATTATTTTTTTAAATATATAATATTATAATTAAAAAGTTATATGCAAAAAGCTTCTAAGCCAACAACAACTTTAAGTATTACAAATGCTTACATCTTACACGTTCATAGTACCAATACTACGAAACCGGTTTTCAGTTCGGTTATTAAAAACATGCAACTATCTCCTTCACTCTTTTGACGTTGAAACCTTTCTAGTGTGAAAAAAGATACTAAACTGTATAAACTTAGCGATAAGATGAATTTTAAACTGACCCCGCCGTCTATGACGTTGTTTGACTTGATAGTAAGCCGTAGTAAAACCAAACGAGTTTTGTGCTAAGAGCCACTAAGTTCACTCAAAAAGTCGTTTACCGTTAAAGAAACTTCCAAATATAGGAAACAAAGCGCTGTAAAACGTAAAACAAATTTACCTACATGTAAAATCATGGTAATTCAAATTGGAACGATCAATTTGTGTTTCCCTTTACATTTAGACTGTGTTTAGTAAAGAATAATAGTCTTAGATTCATTAACAAAGAAAACAAGTATAGAAGCTAAACAGATACAGACAAAAAGAAGAAAGAATAAGTTTCCACATGTATATAATTATTCATTTCATTATTAAGTATCGTAAAATTTGTTTCAATTACACATAATTATATTATTGTATGTTTTACCACAGTCATATAGTGAGTTGTACAGCTTAACTAAAAGCCGTGTCTGTAGCGAGTGAGCGAACCGAACGCCTGCAGAAACATAAAAAGCAATGTTACTGCATGCGTTTTTGCATTTATTATTTATTTATACGGAGTTAATTATCATAAGAGTTTTACTTACTAATTTATTTATGTATCCATTTGGATACCTAACTTAGGTTACTTTAAATATGGTACAACGAAAATAAATAACACAATTACCTAAATATACGGTATGTTATTTTTTTTCTAATAAAAGATAATTATTAAATAATTAATTAAAAAATGGTTTTACTTTACAACTCCATTATTAAAATCTTGCTCTATCTACCTTAATAATTTCATACGCACCTCGGATCAGACATAGAGCTCTCTGTTATCAAACAACGGCTAACAGCCATATAGAAACACACAAAGTACGTCGCCATTGTTATAAATGTACAGAAACCTGACACCTTACGGTTTCATCAATGACATTTCAGGCACTTATCGTCGTGGCACTACCTGTCTATTGTTCGTACGTGATTTCTCAGATTAGCAAACTTCCTAGATTGACACCTAACACGCTTATGTGAAGGCTCATTTATAGACAAACAGCTGAACAACGTTCAAATAAATCCCGTAACAGGATCACAGCACATTACACTGCTGTGTTTAGTTATTGTAAATATTAAACAGTGTTTATGTCAGATTTTGTGTAGCAGTGAGCAGGTTTTTCGTCCAATCCAGTAAAATAAAAACTAACTTAAAACGATTTGCACTAAAGAGGAATTGTTATTTTCCAATAGGTTATGGAAAACCGCGTTCGATAAAAATATTAATGTCAATATTTAATGTTATATATCGGGCACTCACGATTAACGCTTTTAATTGCCGAGAGTTTCGCCGTGACCACGAGCCATGCAACTGACACGAAATATCGGCAATTAAAAAAAAGTTAATCGCGAGTACCCGTTATGTGACATAATGTACAATTTACGCGATAATATTAGTTTATAATCGTAGAGTGTCAATATTGTTCTAGGCATTAACCAACTTTATATAGAACAAAAGTTCCACCTGAAATTGATTAAGATGCGTACAGATACTCCTGAGGACTAATATTAATGTATCTTTCCATCGAAACGCAAAAATTGCTTAACACTGAAAATGACGGTACCATATCCAGTCGAACTGTACAGGTTTATACTACGCAATAATTTGTATTACTTGGTATCAGTGATGTAGTATTTAAAAGATCTATATTATATGGCATTTATTTTTGTTTATAAAGCTGTAACTTGCGATGAGACCTGAGACCTGAGATATAGAAATCTTTACATAACATGTAAAGATTTCTATATGGACGCACCTTCGTGACGTCAGGAAAATGTGTAAACGCGACGCGGTTCTCACGGTGCCAATCGCTTATTGTTCATTAATAAATTTCGCAACTATTCCACGAATCTTACTCAAGATATTTTGTAAATGTTATGATTTTAATGCTTTCATTTTAAATTTAGATTATTAATGGAAATAATGCTAACTAGTGCACAGAGACGTAGCAATGACACTCTTAATTAGTTATGTTTAAAATATGGTTTACTTTTGAGCGATCAGAAAACAAAAACTGTACTATACTTACTGATTTTCTTTCCTTAATAAAAAATAATATACAAAAGAATTAAAGGTTATTCAAATCTCTCAATTCCAAAACTCGTAACAAACCTCTTAACTCTTAATTAAGCGCGAACGACTTTCACCGATTAAAACCTTTTAAACGGTTATTAATGTTACACATCTATCTAGACAATATGTAATATGTTACGAAATAGTAGGCGTCGGATTCGTCTGTAACGTGACTATACGTCCCATTTTGATCTGGACTGCCCCTTTTTAACACGCTGTTATTAGCTTGGGTTATATCTATGTATGTAACGGAATCTTTGAGCTTCATTTTCACCACTTTCCCGAAGTCTGATTAATTTGAAACTTTGAACACGTATCGAGGACCGATAACAGTGCAATAATATGAAAAAAAAGGAAAAATAAATAATTGTTAAAAAATAAATAAAAAACGCGCGTTTATAGAAAATCCAACTAAAAAAGTATAAATAAGAAAAATAAATATTGCGATGTAAAAAAAAACTTGGGGTGCATAGTGTCAATAGATCGCAGAAAAAGCACCCCACACTTTTTGAACATATCGCAATTTTTTCTTATTTATACTTTTTTAGTTGGATTATTTATAAAGCGTGTTTTTTATTATTTATTATCTCTCCGTTCAGTTGTACTCAAGAAAATCCTCGTGACGTAAAGTCATTCCGTTTTCCCAAACTGCGCTTTTTTAAACGAAACGTCCTGTGAATCTATGTTACATGACTTTTTAACTTTTAAAATGGTAGTTAAAATGGAACTTAAACAAAAATATGGAAGGTATATAACAAATAATAACTTTTGTTGAAACTGATTCAACGCGCTAACGCGCGCGTCCTGTTGAAGTATAATAATTCCAGGAATACCGTATTATTGAACTGTTTGTATTTGCTGCGTGTATCGAATTTCGATCAGTACACAGGAAATATCATTAATTTAATGGTTTATCTTTGTACTTTCTGTAGCATTCCAACTAAAACAATGCCTCTATATGCGAAAGGCATGCTCCTAATCGTAATTGAAAATGCAAAACTGTTATATTCCAACCCAAATAACGGATACGTTTAAATTATTCCCGTGAAACACATTATAATATTGTATTTAAAGTAAAATTTCTTTAATAAGTGTTGAGTTGTTATTTTGTAGTTGAAACTTATGTTACTTCATAACAACAAAATATATAATTAAATTGTCGTTTATAAATCAGTGTCTGTAGATTAATCAAAAACTATTTTGCATCGAAGTGACTTTAATCAATAGGAAAGATTTGAATTTGAACTTATCTTCAATTCAAGGATTCATACGCGATGATTTAATCGAACAGGCCAGTAGAATTCATATATTTATTAACAACTTTTATTAATATTTTCTTGATTTTCGTGTATTACGTAAATGATGATGTAATTAAACTTACATACAAGAAGTTGGTGCGCGTGAGTTCGACAGTCCTGTTTTCTAAAACGGTTTCACGATTTGAACATTTTTTTCTACTCATTGGGTCACCTAAATATTTCTTAACTTCATTTTACATGTGCCTTATTTACCTGGTAGGTGGCGCTGTCATCAAGATCTTTACAATAATATTTATATTCCTTTTTAAAGTACAACCTGTTAACGTGATAGCTATTTAATTTTATAGGGTTATTAAGTTTACCTACTTGTAAATAGTTTTTATTGGGCACGAATTCTCTGCGCGAAGACAGGTTAACGCCCAAGCGCTGTAAGCTCATTTACATTTTATTATCAGTCCCACTCAAATGATCATTTATTTCCAATCAGATACTATAATGGGCCTCCATTGTTTTTAAACTCCACTAAATACCAGTAAAGCAGATAAAACGTAACAGTACCGATGATAAAATTCACTTCAACTAAGGAACTAGTTGCGAACGTTTTAAAAGCTAGCCTCTGTATTTATAGTTCGAAATAATACTTACCACAAAGTAAGCTTTTTTTCTGCAGATCCTACAATAAATTTACCACAGTTTTATATTTTTAAAAATTTGAAGAAACAAGCATTACGTCCACTTTATAATAAGAAATTACAGTCCCTTATGGACATCTGTGACCATCTCCATATAAAACAGGAGCCCTGCCTAAAGTCGATTACAGATTCGTTGCTACTGCTGAGGACAAACGTGTTCACTTTATTTTGATACTGAACCGGTAACCACGTCTTTGCTCGAAAAACAAAAATCCCTTTACACTAGAAATTGTTGTGACGATGGCACTACCTGTTTGAGCAAGTTTTATTACTTTGCATTTTTACGATGAAAACTATTATAAAATAAAAAGATGGATATTAGAATTGGCAGATTTATAGAATGACCAATCTACATTATTCAAAGGACTTCGTGCCTCGGTAGAAAGGAGTAAATGTTTCTTCTAACGACATGGATTGATTGACTGAAGACAAAAGTATTACCCCGGTAGATTCAAACATCACAATACTTCGGAATTAGGAAACGCATTATAAATTAAAAGGCTATATAGTAATAAATCATGGGTATTGGTTATTTTATAATGGTATTACATATTACCTCTGAAGAAACTTTGAACGTAGAGTCGATAATTTCTGTTGAAAGTAGCTATTTTACATTTGCAATTAAGGGCGGTAAGGTGTAATTACAAGCATGTTTGGTGCGAAAGAGTACACAAAAACTTAACAATGCTTACAGATCTTCGATAAGTCTATTCAAGTGAGAAAATTCTGTGAGAAATTACTAATACCACAAGTAGCCTTATTATGTACACAATTATTTTCGTAGACAATATTAAAATTTTGATTTAAATCTATGATTAAAAGTAGAATTTCACTGGAAACTTACCTATTTCTAGACATAAAAAATACAACGATGGAACTACCATCACCATATAACAGGTGCAATGGAAATGTTTATGAAGTTGTCATTAGCAATCACCCATTCTGAAAATGACGCGTGGCGCCACGATAACCATAACCCAGACATGCTGGGAATTTCGGAACTGATTCCCGGTTATGTAGACATCTGGGTGATGAATTCAGATATCTCTTTTGGATCTCTTTTGGTTTGGATATGATCTTTGGGTTTGGTAACATATATGTTTGTCTTTTACTTGTCCAAGGCACCTACGTTCCAAGGAATCTTGACCAAAAGACTCATTCAGCCACAACATGCGTAATTCCTATAAACGATCGCGTGTAGATGCGTTACTCGTGAAGACTGTGATGGTCGCATCACTTGTCACTGTAGCACTCTTAAGCTCTTACTGAACTACAAAAAAATATTTATTCGTAATTATCACAGAGGAAGTGGTACCTCCTCAAACGAACTACAATTCCACCGCTTCTTAAATATTTATTTATTTAAAGATAGAATTTAACACCTCGACGTCACTCAGCTGTGAACTCATCACCGTTATACATATTAAATGATAATTCCGTAATGTATTTTGTTACGTAATAAGAATTCCGTGAAGCGCAACTGTCCGGTACTTCTCACGGCGATCGGTGGTTCTTCGCGACTGGTCGCGATGCACTGGCGTCACGTTTCCATAATCAAACAAACGAAAATGCTGTGATACAATTACTGATAATATTTGCTGTAGAAAGTTATAGAATTACTTAGATGTAAATAATATTATCGCGGATTTGTTACATTTTACTGTGTACCGGGTGCTCACGATTAACATTCACGGTCGCGGCGAAACCTGGTGGCGAAACCCGCCGTGACCACGAGCTAAGTACCTGCGTCGAAATATCGACAATCAAATATCAGAAATCGTTAATCGTGAGTACCCGGTACATAGTACAATGTTGATTACAGTTACTTATTGGTCAAAGTGAGGATTTGTCGTCGGAAGAACTGTATGCTCGTTTGCAACTTGAATTTTATAAAAAAAAGTGGTGTAAGGGAATGCCCGGCAGATAAAAAAATCGAAATTATTAAAATAAGTCAGTTAAATATTTAGCGACATAAATAAAAAAACTTTTCTTAGTAATAACGGCATAACAGAGCGTCATGTCATTTGGTGTCAAATCTTTCAAGTCTGACTCGTACTTGCAGAACGCGCCTGTTTCTGATTTAGATTTCGATTAGAACGATTAAAATCGATCCAGCAGTTTCAAGATTACCCCTGACACGTAAACATGGAGTTGTAAGTATACGCGTGTTAATATGCCAAGGATTCCAAATAAATACAGCGATGTAGGCTTAGTTTTTTACACGCTACATTATAATATTTATGAAGAGAAATCAGCGGATGTTGATACTTTATATACAATTTGTGAAGTGTTTATATTTCCTTGTATCTTCTGCGAAACTAGACTTTGAGGATGTTTACGTAATTTCTCTGTTTACGTACGCCTTCTATGGAACAATGTTATGAAAGGTTGTTTTAATATTAATAGTTTTAAACATGTTTTACCAGATTTTTTCGTAAGCAGTCATTGACTATTTGCAAATAAAAATGACGTCATTGGAAGACAATCAATTACATTTGATTATTAAAAGCAATTCTCTTTCAACTATCATAAAATACTAAAAATGGTGCCCATACTTAAATAGTGACAGAAAATTATTTTAATGATAGATAATTCGATTTTATTTACAGTTTAGATGTAATATAAATTAAATTATTTGTTATGAAAATAATCAATTTGACTGCCATTTTTATAAATTAAAGTTGTTTGATTCAGTAAATAGCAATATAATAACAATAATGAGTTGATATTTTTTGATGTGTACTTACTCAAAATTTAATGACAATCTATGGTTAAACAATATTCACATGATGTTATAGTAACCGCAGATAGAAATAGATTAGAGCAAGCGGGAAGCTGGAAGCAACCGCGATCCCACAGTTATTCCGCGGCCATAAACTGATACGCTTGACCATGTCTTTCCATTTCTATAACACTGCCGTATGCCATATGTACAGGGTGATCCTTATGTCGTACATAATCCGCCCCCTTATTGACATTAGTTTTAATAGTAACCCTAAGGGTTGCCTAAATTAGTAAAGTTTGCATTCCTTTCCTTTATTTACTCCCTTAGTCGTCTTGATCGCAAATGTAAATGTTTTTTCACATTAATTTACAAAAAACATTCTTTAACAAACGATATATTACAACAAAAATTTTAAAGTTACATAAATCATTAAGCGGTCGTTTTAATAGTAAAATTTTAATATACACTCTGTATATAGAACTATCAGTTTTTCTTACAAAGTCGTCATAAAATAGAATACGGCGTGCGTAAATTAAAATACTGCATCGAGACTTGTTTGTCTCCCAGTAAGCAATATAGAGTTTGTTGAGGTCTACATTACGTGTTTTTATAATGCAATAGTACATAATACGTGCTTTTGAAGTGAAACACCTTTTGAAACGTAATAAAGATTATTAAAAACGCCTTCATAAAAATTTCCAAACAAAAACAATTATAGTACATCATTATTAATATTTGGTGTAGATATCTGTCATTATTTAATAGTTTTGATAAATTTACAAATATCTCTTAGAAACAAACAATTTATAAATATACTAATAAAACTAATTATAATAAAAAGCTAACTTAAACTATCTAAAGGGTGTCCGTGCACATGCAGCATGGTTCCAAGAATGCTAGCCGTAATCCCGCGTTGAATAGCAATCACAATTCTCTGCTCGAGGTATGAACCAGCTCTCTTGTCACCGGTGGCATCGATCATTCGTGGGACTATTTGTTTGAAAAATTGACTGATAATTGGTTGAGAAACAGAATTAACGACATGTACACTAATGATACAGTGACCATTAATCATTACAAGACCGCAGCGCCATACAATAAAATTATATCCTGCAAACCAGGAAAGGTTCATGCGAATGAGAAAAGTGACGCTTCCAATTCCTTATTGTATCACTGTAATAATTGGTGGACGATCAAAGCCACGAACGTTCTAATATGACGAACCTTTGACCGGTCACTTGTGGTAATTAGATCGTTGCGCGCTGGCGTCTTGCTTCGCTAACTTTCCCACACGAACCCCGACTTAGATGATGAGATTAAAGACGGTTACGCCAAATAAACTCGTGATAGAGACTACTTTTAAAGAATACGTACGTATACATGTATGCACACGCATTTGTATGTGGAAGAAGTATAGTTCGACTGAGAAACTAGGGAGCTTGTAATGTTTCAGGTGGAGTTTTTTTTTATGTGAGAAGAGTAGGAAAGCAAAAGCATGGCAAACCACCTGATGTTAAGTAGTTGCAGCCCATAGACATCCACGTTCAGCCACAAACACGACTGGAATCCTATCTAAGCTCGAACGTAGATACGTTTCTAATCGTGAGGACTAAGATGGTCGTCCCGCTTCAAGAAGGCAACCGCACCTCTCCAAACGAAACGCAAATAATGCTTTATGGTGGATTATGAGGGCAGCGGTGGTACCTCCGTGTCGAACTATAGTTTTCCCACCTACAGAAATGTGAAATTACAAACAAGGTGACCATGTCAATCTTTAGAAATAGCAATATTTGTACAGTAGTTCTACTTGGAGTTTGATGACTGCACGCTCTATCACAAAAAATATTTTTTTCAATGATTCCAAATGCTCCTTTGGAGCTTTAGACGGTTCAACTAATTTAAACTTAACTTAGTAACTTTTGTTACAATAACAAATACAAAAATAATGCATTAATGTAATACTAAGAAATGCTGACGTTAGTTTAAGTTGGTACCACCACTAATACAAAAGCCTTATAAGCCTTATAAGCCAATAATATTGATTCATAAATATCGTTTAAAACGCTATCGTAATCTTTTTAAATAAGTTCTTCATGATGATCATATTGAAAGGTTATATATTGAAGCTGCGCTATTGTTATTACTATACTTATGTAATGAACAATGGCATTTAAAAAACAAAGAGATAAATATTAATAAAATGAGAAACAAGCCTACTAAGTTCCTTGCCGGATCTTCTCAGTAGAGGTCGCAATCCGAACTGGTGGTAGATTACGAAAAAATGTTCTTAACAATTTGTACCCCGTAGGCGTATGCAAAAGAAACGGATATTGATTTTGATTTTAATTTTGCAGCAATGTATTGCTGCTATTCTGGTTTAAAATTTGTGGTATTGGTAAGGCAGACTTATTTTTTTCCAAACGTTCTATTTTGGTCTCGGTAATATAAATCTAAGCATCTGTTCAGTTCAGAGTCAACGGTGTTGGTAATGTTCTGATAATCATCTCTGACGTATACGTGTAATACCTACGAATTATTTTTGAACATCACTTCATCTGAGACTGAAATGACTCATTTGAGTTTTTAGTCCAACATAAAAAGGTTTTTACAGTTGTAAAATAACCCAGAGAACAGAACTCAAAAATTTCTTTTCAAATCATAAAACTTGGAATTTGGAAATTATATTCGTAGCTTTTACCAGACGGTAACCTATATGACAATGTAAACCGAAAAAGTTCGTCCGTTCAAAATTGGAATAAGGATACAATAAGCTTAACGTTCCTTCACGAGTTGGTTCTTCCGAACAATGGATTTTTTCTGCAGTCGTCAGGAGGCCAAATCCTCGGTCAGGAAAGGTGATTCATCAGGCCGCGGGTCGCGCGTCACGGTTCAGCGAGCGGTCGGTGTGCTCTACGTCTGCGCTTCTCAAACGAGTCATGAATTTATTTGTGGTTTTCATTAAAGGATGGCAACCATAATGTTCGAGACTCGGCTTGTCATTACATTACAAACGATATAACGAACACGGTAGAATCTATTTCTTCCTCATAGGAACTGTGTAGCATTTATAATAGGCATTTTTGTTCGATTGACATGCTTGTTGCTTCTGAATAGGGATCCTACATGAAGTCAATCATATCATATTAGCAATATATTTATTATTGACTTCATACATGAATCCTACAGGATCCTTATTCTATATAGAGTTGATTATAGTAGTCTATGGGCACGAGTAATCGCAACATTAGATGATCTGCAGTTTTTTTCTATTTCTATTATGAAAATCATTGAATTTAGAAACACTAACCGGCCTGTGAAGTACACTTACATGTTTGCTTAAATTTTGTATTAAATTGCTCGATTAAAAATACATATAAAATACAAGCTTTAAAAGTTTGAGTCGCAGGGACCTAATGATAGAGGCCATTAGGTTTCATTATTTTAAATTATACATTACAAAAAATAAATGCAAATTTGAAAGCAATAACAAAACCAAATGTAAACTTGAACATTAACCTTTAATTATGTCCTTAATTTGAAGTCGAGTCGCTGTTCCTAGGCGTTATCTATATCTGCATAATGAACCAAGTTGATGCATGCATACAAATAGGCAGATGCAGATAAATGTCATTAGTATTTGCATAAATTAACTTAAACGTACATAGAATAGTAAGGACTAGTAAGAATCCCAATTACACATAATATTTTAGTTTAAAAAAATACTCAATTGCGTTCAATAAAATCTACAACTACCATTAATTTTAGTATAGTTTCCCATATAATCCGTGCAATGGAATAATATAATCATTGCATGGTCATTTTTATCATGATATAGATTATCTTATGTTCTCCTATGATTAAAAGAACAATTTCTCACGGAAGAAAAACCTAAACATGTATGTAGATACATTGATTAAGTTTTTGCGTGGGTGTGTTTAATCCGTTCTAAGACAATAAGTTTACCTTTTATGAAAACTCGTAAAAAGTTCAATAGAAGAAGACCCAATGAAGCATCCAATAGCACGGCATATTCTATTTAAACACGAGTGTGTCCAAAGGGCCATTGGAGCGGTTAATACAACTTAAATGAATATCGGATGTGGTGCCGATGAGGATTTTAGCAATTTCCTTGTCTATTACGTAAACTCGTCTATTACGTATTAGTTATATATTATGTAAGTTTGGCAGGTAAAACTACAGTACAGGAAAGGTACCATAGTTGCCCTCATAATGCCATGAACCACCCCTTATGTTTCGGTTGAAGACGTGCGGTTGCACACACAACCACGGTTACACATAGAAGCGAGGCGTTGTTTGTTTTGTTGTGAGAAGCAATAACACAAATGTATGACCTCAGACTTCGGTATTGTTTGAGGTTATATGCGGACATCCGAGGTGGTCCAAATTTAGGCGGTCTGCATGATCGTTTGCTACTCTTCTCATAACAAAACTCTATAGAAATATAGCACAGTTGCGTATGATTACATGAAAAACATTAATTTTGTCCTGAAATTTAAAGTTACAAACTGAGAAGGACATCTAGTTCCAAAAAAATCTTTTAATCATTCGTTTATAAAGAACTCTGAAAATTATTTCTTCCAGCAATAACACATTGAGAAGAAACTTTATCAAAACGATTATTCTACTGTGATCATCACTGCATAAAATCAGGACGTGAAAATAGTTAATGACGTCACGTCGTATCGTTGGCACCATGGTAGCGATCCGGATCGCAGTTTTCACACGTCTCACCTCGTATTTTCCCCATGAGAGCCACAATAGGTACATTAACACATGACACACAAAGGCTTCTCACAAGTAATTTATGAAAGAGATGTCTACAATAAAACGGACGAATAAACCGCTTATTCGCCTATTATATTAACATTAGTTTTCGTACTATCACGAAAGATACAGATGAATAGGAAGTCGTGTATTATTTAAGATTCGACAGAAAACATATTTCCGGACACCCGCGGTGGTCTCAGATTGCACTGAATTATATATGATGACGAAATCCCTCAAAATTGACATTATGAGATGATTTCTCCATTTCCTCCCCAGCCGGAGCATGCTAAGGAAATAATGTCAATGATTACGCTAAACGGTAGAGTCGTGGTCGCATAGACACGACTTGCTATGAACATTTTGTAATTAACATGAATTATATATAAATAACGTAATACGGCCGTTGTTTTTTATTACATATTTCAACGCTTATAAATATATTCTATCCCGTTCCGTCCCGTTCCATCCCATTTGGTACTAAGAAAAGAAAAAGGGGACGCAATAGTTTTTTAAACAAAGCAAATAATTAAAAACAACTGTGTGTACTTATATAAATGTAAGGAGTTACTCTGCTTTAGGATGACAAAAAATATGTAACAAATTTTATCTGGCGTGCGATGACAAACTGATAAAAGAACATATCAACTACTATGAATAAATACGAACCATAACCAAATTAAGTGTACGTAATACATACATAATCAACACACGCACTGAATCTGATTTTATCATGTACTAAAGTACATGTATCTTCGCTGAACACTATAAAAATGGATTACTTAATACTATCTCCATTCGTTTTGCTAAAATCAATGCAATTAGAATTCCAGTGTAAAAGATTTAATAGTTTTAGAATTCTCTTTATCTTTTTCTATTTACAGAACATATAATTTCACCAAACTTAATTTGTTTCCTGGTTTAGTTTTGTTCTTAAATTATATATAAGCTTATATTGTTTTTACACTATCCCAGTCCTTACCTGATTTTCTTTGGACAATATTTTGCAATCGCGTCTTGAAGAATAGAGCCGCGTATTGCATACATTAATGCCATCGATGGAATATTCAAATTCTTACTGGTCTTTTGTACTTCTGTGCAATAAATAATGATATAAGTAATAAAATTAGTAGTAATAATAGTAAAAATATTATTAAATAAGGTATTAAATAGTATTAAAAATTGCAATACACATTCAGTGACGGCAAAATGTACATAATTTTTCCGCCATTTCCATGATTTTTTCTATGTAAGAAGAGTAGTAAACGAGCATGCAAACCACCTGATGTTAGGTAGTCGCAGCCCATAGATATCCACGTACAACCACAAACACTGAAATCCTATCTGAGCTCGAACGTGGAACGTTGCTATTCTCCAAACGAAACACAAGTAATATTTACGGCGGATTATAAGGGCGGTGGTAGTACCTCTCCGGTCGAACTATAGTTCCCTCACCTTTACAAAACTTTACATGACGCTAACGTATCGAAATGTCGAAATACTAATATTAAGTGTACTATATGCATTTCTATTGATTTATTAAGCTTTACAATGTTAGATTTACGATTAATTAATACTCTTCATAAAATATTCATAACAAATGTGTTAAAAATAATTAATTGCCAATTAGCCATAAATTTAGTAGCGAACTATTAAACTTTTACGATGTTATAATATCTTTAATTGGTGATACTTACAATCATTATTTTATGTATGATATAGTAAAAACGTATAACAAATTTCGTATTAATCAAACCGATAAGCGTGTCATTAAATTTTTGTTAAAAATACAGATAATTAAAAAAGTAAGTATTGACATGGTTGTATTTTGCAATATTGGAGTCAAATCAAACCACACAATATTGAAAATGTTTTAATAAATAAGTGATATACGTAAAAATTGAATGTTCTCGAACACTTTTTACTATTTAAGTATTTACTACAAACAATACTTATATGATTTGGATATATTACAATCCACAATGTACGCATTTTGGTTATAAGAGAGACATATTTACCTGACTATTAGTAATTTTGTGTAAAGAGATATTATCTACAAAATTGTATGCTTATTTTAAATGTACATTGTACTGACAGTGACCCTTGTAGCTCAGTGGTCACCATATGATATGTCTGATACACAGAGGGTTTCAAATTCACTCCCCGGCACGCAGCATCCAAATGATAAATTTGAATTTCAGTTCTGAATCTGGGTTTTTATATATCCATCTATATGTGTATACATGGCAATCATGACATACAATCATCGCGTAGAGCGCTGCGTAAAGAGTTTTTTTATTAAACCTGTAATAGTTATAAACACGCATTTGTGACTATAATACACTCAAGACTCTCACGAAGTCACGATTCGACCCAGTGATACATTGAATAACATGTCATAAATTATAACTATTATTACTAAACACACTTATCTATTTTCTAAGACAAAACGCTCGTGAACCGTAACGGATGCAGTGAGAAGCGGCTTACACGCGGTGGAAATGACCCAGAGAAATAAAGCAACCATCCGGATCGTACCGTGGGATTTGCTACACGTCACTATTAAAATAAGTCAGTCCATCTATTTAATCGTAATTATTTGTGCCTATAAATAGACCTTATATTGACACTTTTAGGACTTTAATTTTCGAAAGTGGTAAGCCCATATTTTTGTAGTCCCTCTCTGCCCCTTGCCACTTTGTTTTCTAGAAAAAAAAAATGACATTATTTTTTATTGTTTAAACATATTATATGTTTATTATTATATCTTCAGAAATAAACCGTGAACTTATGTTTAGGTTTGTAACTAAGTATAAAATTAACTTTCGTTGTCAATATAGTTAGCCTAAGGTAGGGACATAAATTTTAACTAAAACATTTTTGTAAAGGTTACCAAAATTGAATTATTTTTTAAAATTCTTATATTCTTTTCAGCTTTTGTTTTTTTTTGCGATTACTTCGAAATTTCCCTTAGGAGCACTGCGAGCCCTGCCTATAAATATATGTAGGTATATATTAAAATAATACTAGCAAATATTTCATTTGATTGTATTTGTTACTACAGAATCTATAGAAATCTAGATTCTATTCTTGGGTCTTTTTATTTTGCATATCTTTACGCCAAAATACCTTGAGAATAAATTACAAATGCGTATTTAATGTTTGATAACCTCTAAAACATTAGCTGGTAAAGAAGTTATTCTACTATTAAATGCCTTTTATGACACCTTTTAAGGCATAACGAAGTTTTAAGTAAATAATTGGTAATTGCTGTTTTAGTGTGTTAGAACGCAGGTGGATCGTAAGGGTGTCTCGGGTGTGTCTAGGTTCCCACGAGGTTCCTTCCGGAGGCCGCGACCCGTGACGTCTCGAGCTACCGTCTTGGCGCCTCGCATTGTTCCAACCGAGCACACTCCCAGACTGGGTTATTACGCAGCTGAACCAAATCATTCGTGTGTTAACTAACGGATTATCAACATCAATAGATGGCAGAACAAACCAACAAACGTAAGTAAATCGATTGAGAAGTTTTTTTCATGTTAGAAGAGTAGCAAACGAGCATGCAAACCACCTGATGTTAAGTATTCGCAGCCCATAGACATCCACGTATTACCACAAACACGACCGAAATCCTATCTGAACTCGAACGTAGATACATTACTACTCCTGAGGACTAAGATGGTCGCTTTGCTTGAAATTGTAGCCGGTAACCGCACCACTCCAACCGAATCATAAGTAATGCTTTGATGATTACAAGGGGCGGCGGTGGTATCTCCCCGGTCGCACAATAGTTCTCCCACCTTTATACCACAGCTGCTCTCGCTCTGCTAAATAATTCGTCTATTTCCCATTCTATTTCGAAATATGAATTTTGAAGCAAGCTTCAAATATGCGTGTATCAAAGATTCCTAGTTACAAAAAAGTGGGATAAATACATAAAAATATAAAAACTGAAGGTTTATGTACATACACACATTATTATAAAATACCTCCTATTATATAATAAACTAAACTTGATCACATAAAACTTATGTATTTAATATGCATGCCACATGATCACCGTAAGGTTTCTTTTAGTTCGTGATATTTTTATTAACATTTGTTTGTGCAATATACTTCTCCTGGGACAGAACAATGCCCATAAGGGTGAATATAAACACAAATCTATTTGTATAGACAGAATAGCTAAATATACATAATTATAAATCTGTATTTCAGGAATACAATGATATTTGTTAACGATGTCGTATTCTAAGTTCAAATACTTATTCCCAATATATCGTTTTGATAATTATATTATTTTATTTATTCATATATTTGGTGCATACGCAACGAATGTTATTACAGGGTGAGATTTTGGGTTTCCAAAAATTTACAGCATACTTAATATGTTTTAAATGCTCTATTCTTAGTCTTATTACATTGCGCCCATTTCCCAATAATCCTGTATCTTAACATAATTTAAATGTTATAGAAATGCTTGTGATTTGTTGGGATACCATCCAACGCACCCTGATAGAAATGAACGACACTTGGAGAGTAAGGCTCTTAAAGGGTCGTTTTACGATTTTCATGAAAATTTGAATATATTTTCAATATAATATGTAGTCCACATAACTCTCTAACGTTCTGAATATTTACGTAAGGATCCTGTTAACGGATTGCCGTTCGACCGTTTCGATGATAAACTTGTAGCTTATAGCCCATATCCCAAGCACAGTCAAGGGACCTGTGCACTATACAGCTCAGTGTGTACAATGCACAAGTCCCTCGATACATATTTATTGTTATCGGAATGGCTACAAAAAGCGCTGTGTCGGAAATGACTCGAAGGCCTCGCGGGACGGCACACGACGGAATGTCGCCAGCGCAGGTGATCCGACAAAAACTGCATGACTCATTATGGCAATTAACATCCATTGTACTTACGAAAACAATGTCAAACACCATACTCTGAACACTTTACCATTAAAAACAAACATGATTCGAGAATCAGTTTATGATTTCTGGAGGCTGAGGATAGGATCTAAATGGCTGAGAGTGAAATGTTTTTTACAGCGCATCATACTTCTGCTCGCAAAAAGAAAAATCACAAGACATATGAAGAGAAGAAAAGACGAGCGGCCAGATCTTTACAAAACAAACTATAGGTACAAAATTAAAACATTGTGTATAGTATATCAGTAATTCTACACTTGTGTACGTACATTGTAATCCTTGTTTATAGATCAAGTATACATAGTTATATTTCGTTATACTTTCTATTATTTTATACTTATAATATATATAAACTTTTGGAGAAACTTTACGGCTTGTAGAAACTCTTGTTGTACACGATGTATGTATTGTTCTAAAAACTATTGGACGGAACAAATATTACTACTTATGTTTTATACGAGTTTACGTTAGAGATGACATAAACATGCATTATGTACTTAATATTATCTTCTAAGTAAATAGGATATTTGCGCCATATTATTAATTTAAAAAATACAATTTACTTGTCTTATATGTTACATCAGCAAATATAATTTATGCGCCGATAATAGAGGTCTTGCGAACATTCACTTGAGAAGTACGTTTATAAAACATTGCTCTAATTAGGTGACATGTTTATGCTAGGGGTAAACTATAACCGACCGTAACCTAAGACAAAAATACCTAATATATTAGTTTTTAATTGACATGTAAGGAAAAAACCTTATGGTAAGATTTAAACCTCTCATACTTTATACGAGAAACCCAAATTTTGCAGGGGCTTGGAGTTCAAATAGTTTTCACGAACATGGATTATTTTAACAGCTATTTTGTGGTCTCCAAAATACCGGCAATATAAATCGCTAATAGTGGATACCTGTTACATCGTAAGATGTATAAATTGCGTGATGATTGAGCTTTAAATCATATTCAACGATTTGATTCGAAATTCTTTACTTTTACATACTATATCATCCTTAGGATAATTGAAGTGCATGTGCATGTGATAGTTTCAATGTAAATAGATTGTGTATACGAAGGATAGTTTACATTGAATACTTAAATATGCTGCGACATTGCACATTCCTGATAATTCATTAAGGAAGCTTTTTATGCGCGAGTTTCTCCGTAAACTATTTATTCCATTCCGCACATAATGCGGCTATGAGCCTTTATTGACATGTAAATGATGTAACTTCACACGCTAAATAGAAACGCATTTTGCAATTGTTATTTCAAGCTTGCCTTATAAGGACATTCGTACTGATCCATTCCTGATGATTTTTGTTTTTGAACTTATTTATTATTATTATAAATTATTTAGTTTAGATATCTTCAATAATAAGGTTTAGAATTTTGAATACAGCCAACCTAGATAAGCCCGAAGTTTTAAACACATCCTCGGCAATTGTTTTATAATCTATGACATTTGTTTGTTATTTATTCTTGAAAGTTAGTATTGCCGGTGGTTTTTTAAACCTTTATGATATGTATTCATATTCTATTCCTCAAAATATTAAATATATATCCAAAAATCGTAAAAAAAATTATATGCTCGCATAATATATAGTCTATAGGTAACTATGTATTTGTCATGACGTAAACGAAAAATAAACTCTAAGTCAGGGAGACGCTTAAGATTTCATTCATATTCCATATTAAATCAGTATTTCAAATTAATCCTTTAAATTAATATCAGAGAGTATAAAATTAAAGCTAACTGAAAGCAAATGAAATTATAATTTATTTGTTGCCTAATCTATATCATATTACGTTCGTTGATATAACACGTGAAATACATAAAATAAATCATTATAATTTAATTTTAATTCAATTTGTTGTGTTCCCGCATATAAACATATCACGAACATGTTATATGTGCCACTTGGCGACATGTTCCTTCCATATTATTATGCTTCGCTGAGAACGATGCGTGACTCGAAATACGCATCTTTATGTTGGTTACTCGTTACGTGTTTCAAATTGAAAACTAAAAGATTTATAATAATGTTTAAAAGCGTATATAGCTGTTTTCTATAGAATTTTAATGACGTGTAGTTGAACGACTTTTTGTAGAGTTAGAAAAAAAACAACAGATTTTAATATCGGTACGGATTGAAAGTCCATCTACTAGATACCTATTCGCCTTCTATAAAATTATTTTGTAGAGTTTGACGGATAATATTATAAATATGGGATTTTGTTTAAGATATAAAATAACTTTTTTATTTGACATATTGAATAAGCTTGTCTCTTCCTACGAGTTTACATATTTTAAGTGTTATTTAATTGAATAACCTATTTAAATGAATTGCGATATTATTTGTACAAAATCATTAGTTGTAATTCATATATCAAAACTTTTCATACGTTCAATATGTATTTGCGCTAAAATATAATAAACTTATAAGTTATAACAAACAGATTAAGCAATTCAAGTGAAAATGTAAAAACCATTGCGATTAAAAATGAAATTAAATTCAACTGAATGTAATCAGTCTATAAAATATGTAAGTACAAAGAATTTATAAACTGCTACCGTTAAGATGGACGCTAGCATTAATCTCGGGCGAGATGCGCTCGCGCCAGTTCAATCAAACTAACGAGCTCGCATTTATCAACGGACGTTAATGTTTGTTCCTCTCGTACGCGCTGCACGTCGCCTTATCACTACACTAATTTTACAAACTACAACCAGACAAACGAATCCAATTGTATATAATAAATGTGCGACCGACGTGTCAAAATAAACATCTGTACCTTTAGTATGAGTCTTACTCCATTACGAAATTCATAATCAAAATATATGTTTCTGTATACTGTATGTTGTGGTACATTTTATTGATATTGAGAATGGAATTGATCAACGGGACGACATAGAAAAACAAAGCAGTTTTATACATTCAACTAGCAAACCACCCATGCTTTACCCGACAGTATTTACATCATCACATCACAAATCTTTGAAATTCTCGACCTTTCTCTGATATAATATGCATTTATTTATATGTACATACAAATCTTCCTCTTGAATCACTTTGTCTATTGATGAAACCGCATTAAAATCCGTTGGGTAGTTTCCAAGATCTAAGCGTACAGACGGAGGGAGGCGACTTGTTTTATACAATGGAAAGATACTACGAGTTACTCAAGTGACATTTGAACAATTGAAATTGACGTAATTTTCAGGTCAAATTGAATCAATGTCAATATTTAATTCTTTGCTCGATGACGACTCGATGACGAGTATTAGATATAATAATCTAATATGAATTACAATACAAAATTCACGTTAAACAAAAAATAACATCGGCTGGAATATATATTATATTGGAATTATATAAACTGGTACCGATACGAGTCGTTATTCTGTGAATATATTATAAAAATCTTGACATGAATGTTTAAAAATGTTTATTAATAAAGTTTATCCATTCCTCTCGCGCGAATATTTTCCTGCTCTAAAGTTTAATGGACACTTGCATGAACGTTACAGGCGCAAGCGTTATCAAACCGCAATTCCCCATATCCTGAATCACCTTCTTAATATTGATGTTTAGACATAAAAAGCCTTTAAAAATAAATGATGCATTTTTTACAAACAAAATCAATTAGCGCTCAGTTACGAAAAATATTATTGCCGACGCAAGTTGAAGGGACCGAAAGTAAACACGGGGGATGGACGAACGTGAGTCGAATAGTTGATAGTGAAATACCTTGTGTAAGCACACGTGCACCTGTTCAAAGAGGATTGTTTAGAGACGCGCTAGGCACGATCGTAGACCATTACGCTTCAGAAACCGCTCCTGCGATGCCACTACGATCATCTCATTCGCACTTACGCAACTTCCAGCTTACGAAAGTGAGATAGATACAAACAAAATATTGGTACTGATGCACATTACGCCAGCTCCAACATTTCTTCAGTCTTGTGATGTGTAACTTTGAAATAGGCAGCTATTCGTAGTTTCATGTTACGTACACGAATAACGAGGGCGCAGTCATAACAAAACTTTATTGAGAGAAACAGTAACCATGCATACACGAACGAACTTTCATACGTTAACAAACAGTCTTTGAAATCAGCCAGTTATTCATGTCTCAACTTTTCATCTAGACAATTTAACAATCCTTTGGTAATGTATTGAGAAATTCTTTTCATGTTGCTACATAAAAAATAATAGTATAAATAGATGTTTCTTCAGTTCGCTATCAAGGTATTCGTCTGCTACGATCACTGAAATATGCGGTGATCAAGATGTACATGTTTCTAGAAGACCCTTGCATATATCATCATCAACTTATCTACCACAATAAGGTACAATAAGTAGCAGAGTAACGCTACTTGAAGGATTAAAAATACCATTTATAATCAAATTCAGTGAGAACTCTTGTTCTATAATGAGTTGGATATATTTTTACAGGGCGTTATCTACTTAATGCCTGCACGTCCATTTACTACTTCCTTTACTTAAAAACATTATAGTAGGAAAATATACAACGTACGTACTTATACACTTGCTTAACCCCATTAGTGTTATCAAATGAGCTTAAGCTTGTAGTATATTGCAACAACTTGCGGAAGCGATAAGGGTATAGTAAACACAGGCTCGAGATAAAAACGACATCAGCTTCACTCATCGTTTCCGAGAGCCCACAAGTATGATGAACTGTAGTTCATTGAGATGACAGCATGCAAGGCGTTATCATGTAATTATCATGATGTTGTGTAAATAGCTTAAACTAGTATTTTATTTTAAGCTTAACGGTGCTCTTGCTTTGTTTTGATACCTTCTAGTACCCACGTACGCGTGAAATTCAATTAATATCAACAAGTAAGATATCTTATAACATAAAAATATAAGAATCCAATAGTCAATATATGGAATATATCATTATAATTCAATTTCGGTTTTTATTTCCACATCATAAAAAAGTAATAAGTAATAGCTTAGTGTTTAAGATTCCGGGCTCTCATCCAGGTCCAGGGTGCGAATCTCTGGCAGGCAACTGCGATTTTTCGAGGTTATGTGCGTATAATAAATTCATTATTATTTGCTTTAATAGTGGAAGGAAATATCATAAAACCTGCATGCCTAGGAGTTCTCCACAAAGTTCTCAAGTTTCTGAAATAGACTAGTCTGGACTTGACCGGAATGATGGACTATGGCCTAACCGTTCTCTTTCCGAGTGGAGAATCTTAGGCAGCCAGCAGTCGAACAGTGACACGTTGATAATGATGATCATAATTAATAAAAGAGTATAGAAGCTTTAGTGTCAAGCCCGAAAGAATATTTAAATTATGAGCCAGAATGCTTAGTAAGTATTGTATCGTCTTGTCTAACAAACGTTATCCGAAATTTGTTGCAAGATGTAAAGATGCAAAGATAATCCCCAAAATTTCGTCTGTTGAACATAAAATACAATCACGGTACCAAAATAATTAATACTTTTATAACTAAAGAAGATTGATAGGACGATTGCGTGCACCAATTAAATTATACCTATTGTGGGAACGCGGGCGATATTATTATAACACTAGCTGTGCCCACAACTTCGTCGGTGATGATTGACATAACTTTTTTATCTGTTAACCGATTTCTATGAAAAAACACTAAATGTTACGTGAAGTCCACTATAATTCCAAAATTGCATTAAAATCGGCGAAACTGTTTCTGCGTGCACGAACATAAGACATACAGACAAACGGACAAAATGAAAAAAACAATATTTTGGGTTCCCTTGCGTTTATAAAGGCACCCCATTATGATTTTTTATATATATTTGCCATGTACAGACAGCGATCAGTTACAATTTTATTATATGTATAGATTGAAAGTACTTCAGAGTTATCTTTGCATAGAGAACGTGAATTTGAAGGCTAACAAATTCACAGGCACTTAGTTTTATTCATAATCCAATTTTTGCTACCGTAAAATTTATTATGTTTTATTATAGAGGCGATTCCACAAGAATACGTGTTAATGATGGGTTACGTTGATTTCGTATATAATTCGATAACAATTACTAGTTACTAGTTTTTTTGTCCACAAGTCGCTAGGTAGCTCTATACGAGCTAGGATTAAATATTTAATTTTCTAATTATGGGCAGGCGAAACTCAGTTTTAGTTTTTTATAGCTTTCGAAAGAGACATATTGACAATTCATTACGTATTTGTATGATTATTAAGCGATTATACGGACATTTTTCAACCCATTGTGATTATTCAGCCGGTATCATGAACGGCAGAATTTACATAAGTTTACATTTGTTGGATTGCAAATTCTCGGAATTTGGAACATAATCGAAAAAATATGTTACCTACTTAGTATTTTAATTTATGCTTGTAGAGTTATATTCATTTAAAAGCAAAACCTACCTTAATTTCTAAGAATCATGAAAGTCCAATCCAGTAGGAGGAGCGACAAAAACTACTCAGAGCAGCTAGGAGCAAATAGTCGCTTCTATAAAGCTTTCTTGTAGTCTTAAGGCGCATGTACAACGTCGTTGCATATATGTTGGGATGTAATCAATCAAGTGTCTGACGAAGCAATCTTTTCCACGTCACATCTCTACACCCGCCAATTGCTGCGAGTCCTTTACCAGAGACAATTTTACTTTTTCTAACATTCCAGGCTCGTGCCGATAATTCACGCTTTACATTTATTATTTAGCTATGCTTCCAGCGGAAAATTTTGCGATATGAAAACAGAATAAGTCAGCTTCAATGCAGAACTGATTCGTATAAGAGCGAAACGTTCGTTTATGGCAAAAAAAAACTTATAACATCAAATAGATAATTCTTTACATTTACGTTATTTTGTTGCAAGTTCCATGTTATGGATATGTTTTACACTAGATGAGAAAAACCTTTTAAAGTCACTTCGGAAAGGTAACGTGGGATAGACTCTGGGGCCCATTTCAACTGTGGCCTTTTTGCTCTTATAATAATCTCGAAATAAATGCCACTGGTGTTCCTTAGCACGATGCCCCAATCGGACACATCATGGAGGGAAGCTTCCCCAATTTCTCCACCGCTCTGTGCCTATGCCAATGGCGTAGGAACAGCCATACCCAATTAACGTATACCCCATACGTTAATTTTGTTAGATGCAGACGTACTACACAAATCGACGTTCTTCCCGGGATAACTAATCTTACACTCACCATCCCAGAAAATTCCTTGCAACCTCTTACAACTATCAGGAGATACCGTAATGCGATTCTAGCCCGAATTACATGAACAATGTAATAGGTAACAAATGCTACTTTTATTTGGATTGGTACATAATTAGACGTGACGGCAATCACTCCGATGTTCGTTTTTTTAACTAAAACACATTTACATTCGATTGTAACACTTGGAATGCAACAATGTATATTAGGCTACATTTATCATTCACATTCAACTACGAAGGAATTTAAATCATGCGTGTGTAAAACGATTTTGTAATGACATCTCGGTAGCTTGTTAGCCTTCATGACTACAAAGTACATAGTAAAATTTTATATTTACGCAAGTTGCTCGTAGATTCCTTTGTGCATTTGTTGGTATAAACTCAGTTTATATCAACACAAATAAACAAAACCGAACTACTTATTGTAATGATAGAGGAGACGAGTTGAATTTAAGAATTGCTAGTAGGAAAATTGCGGAAGGTGAGTGGTGTGTAAAAGTAACTTAAGCTGAAGATGCGATTTCTTTTGTTAATTAGTGATGTGAAATTTAAAAAATACAATCTTTAATTAAAATTATTAGTATTAGTAATATTATTTTGCCACCCGTAATAAATACAAATTGACATTTTTATTTTTAGGTTTTTAAAAAATCATCCAGACATTTTACTTCTTCAAAGAAAACTAATGAATTAAATGACACGCAAAAAAATCTGATATTGTTTTCTCTAAATATCTACTCCATACACATATTTTTTGTAAAACATTTTCTTCAAGGTGTTCCGGATATTTCGATTTCTACCTACACGTTCGGTAATTTTAAGGATTACATCCGGAGACAGCAGCTCAGGGCAGTGCGATCCTAATTTCAACACACCTATTCGATAGTCACCTTGTATTTCTAAAGACTTTGATCGTTTATTATCGTTTTTGCCTTCAGCCGACAGCTATATATAATGATACTGTATAAGTACAAATCGTTTTATAAGTGACGTGATACGTCTTTTACATTTCATCGGCGCACAAACAAGGCCAAGAATCTGTGACGGATCGAGGAATGTTGCGGTTAGAAACTGTGACATGTTACACATAATCCTATTTGCAACTCTCTGTGCAGATAAACTTGATACTCCTGTCAGTGTATATATCAAAGTGTGCCTTATAGTTGAGAAACGTAAAAATATGTAAGTGTGCGAGAGGAAAAGTTGCAAAAATGTACAAAGTTTAACTAGGTTTTCCCAGAACTTTACACGGAAAATTCAAAACGCCTCTCTTAGTCCAATACAAATTACTCAAATATGGAACTATACAAATGACGTACTAATGGAAATATACTAGTCAAAACAAAATAGGGCCCACTACGTTTTTTTGCATTTATTTCAAAATACTTACATCCGTTTTTCTGATTAGATATGGTTGAAGTAGGGATTCATACACTATGTGACCTTAACAAATGACATAATTTGTTTATTTTTTAAATTTAAACACAAAAAAACTGTTTTTGACGATATTTTGGTAAAATAATGGGATTAATCAAATTTAAATTTTATCATTGTACTGGGACC
>DWON01000019.1:0-58757 GCA_018251015.1 Phocides pigmalion okeechobee
GATTGTGTCATATCTCCTACACTTTTACAATATACAGTCCGCTATATCGAAGAGTGCGAGGCCTTGAGTACCGCACACTGTTGCTTATCGGAGTGAGATCAGTTTTCACAAACAAATAAGGGAACCAATCAAACTTGTTCAGTAAATATGTAGTTAACATAGGTGTAGAAAATCGCACGTTTGATTAACGAAACGTGAATATTGTTTCCAATTCACTGGAATGAGTGGATGAAATAACGCGGCTTTGTAGCATTGCAGCTAAATATCGTTCAAATTTTGTTAATTTACGAAATTTAGCGAAATGGATTTTAAATCACAAAACCTCAATAAAACAAATTTTGTTCGATACAAATTGGTGTATTCAATTTGTGTAAAACGTTTTGAATGAGTTCGTGTGTTATTCACGGCAAATAAGGTTTACGTTTTACTTTACACGCTTTTCA
Organism: Phocides pigmalion okeechobee; assembly: GCA_018251015.1. Classification (NCBI taxonomy): domain Eukaryota; kingdom Metazoa; phylum Arthropoda; class Insecta; order Lepidoptera; family Hesperiidae; genus Phocides; species Phocides pigmalion. Next base: position 444 of record DWON01000019.1, read on the forward strand.
TAGCTGTATTCAAGTACATGAAATGCGTAATAAGCTGTGACAAACTATGTATAGAACATTACGTTTTCTAGAGCCGCCTGCCCATTCAGCCACAATTTAACCCAGTCTAATGGATGAATATCGATAATGACTGATAGTGATAATATTTGTTATTTTATATCCCTTATTTTATAAACCTTATCATTTTTTATCTCAACTCACACTCAATACAAACTATAGAAAATTTCAAATAAACTCTAGTCTCTTATTGATCTATTTAAGTGTACCATTGGCAAAAATCCTTTCTTGTGCCCACCTATGTTTAAAAAGAATTTTGTAGATTTTATAATTCTTAACCCACTATAAATTGTGCGTTATGTGACAATCACTTGAAAAAATATTTAATCTACCCGTGAAATGCTGGAATCTGAATGTGCGATTATAAAGTAATTCATAATTGGCCAAGTTAATAAGCTTTGAAGAAGAATGAATAATTTATTTTACGTAAAAGCAATAAATCTGGCGAAATTAGGGACCGTTTTTGTCACGAATTGCTGAATTAAATGGTCTACACGTTTTCCTATTAAGTCAAATGGCTCACCTCGAATTTTATACGGCTATAACTCGCACGCAGCGCAATTTGCTGCACGTACAGTCTTATATCCGACTAGTGACCTGCCCCGGCTTCGCATCGGTGCAATTTATCAATAAAGAATGTGAGAAATGTAGTTATAAAAAACAATAAAAGGAGTCTAAAAATAGAACGTCGTAGATATATGGGTCTTTCAAGCAAAAACACTATAAATAATTCCAACTTTTCAATCGATTTTTTTAGCTTTTGTAAAACCCTTACCCTAATAATTACGACAATAACAAAAGAAAATAGCCAAACAAATCGAGCAGATCTCAAGTGATGATCTTTTACACATGCGGCAGTTGATGTTTAATTAGATGTATGAGCGTTGTTGAAGCAAACTTTTTATATCAAAACTTGCGAGGCCATATCTCGCCGGACGGACGGACGCCGTGAAGTTCGAACCGCCCTTTTCGCGCTTCGACACCTTCAGTCTACATGCTTAACGATCAAGTTCTATTCCCGGCTATTATTTACAGATAACTGAATACCAAATAACATAGATTTCTGCTCTCATACTAAACAACGAAGTGTGTTTATTTTTATTAATGTGTGTTATTACATCCAGGGATTAGTTCTAGTGTGGGATTACGATGTATAAGGAGACAGTCTTACTCCTCGGGCTAGTCCTGATGAGTCAATGCCGACCAACTTCGTATGTATTTGTGCTTCTGTCCTAGATTAAAGTGTAGAATTAGTTATAGAAGCCCACGGGGGGTGGTCATCATTTGCCATAAGATGGATTGTACGTTAATTTATCTCCACTACATTAAAAAAAAAAGGTTATCAAAATTGTTGACGAAGTAGTTCATTTTTGTCATGAGATTTGAATTTCAATCAAAAGCGACTAACCACAAAGGAGTATACATTATTTATTTGCGTCTCTGGTTTTATGTTTGTTTGAATAAAACAGGCTTACTTTTATTTCGTTAGCTCATCAAAGTAAAGGAATCGGTACGTAAAATAAACAATACACAACACATACTCATGTTTATTTATACTTTTATCAAAGTTGTGTTGAGTTGAACTTGTATCGAGCAGTTTGTATATCCTTGAAATAAAGTTAAGAAATGACTTGGATCCGAGTGGTTGCTTGGAAGTAAGCCAAGAGCAGTCCTGCGAGTTACTTGCGAATGACAACGTTGGCGACATTCGCGTACACGTTAAATTGCGAAAAGTGCCGCTGAACTTAAAAATGAAAGCAAAGAGAGCCTCTGAAAATGAACACGCCAAGATCACGAAAAGCACAGTTTTAACATTTTTGTCCGTAACATTGATTTCACTATCTATGTAATATGTATACCAAGGCGTAACACTGAAGTGTTTTCATAATAACTGCCACTTTCTACGCTTGGTCATGTGCTTGTTTACCGACTATCAAGACATGAAATCATGTATCGGTACCTTTTGTCGACACTTCATAATCTTAGAAAGTACTTAACCGGAACTTTCTCATACATCATATTTTATAGGAAAAATTTACTTATTATTTCGTATTGCTTCGCAGATCGTAAGAGAACCAGAAGGTGAAGCCATGTCAACGTTTTTTGGAGAGCATGTTTAAGTTGTCAGTACTGGTTGTTAATATTGGATAGCAATCTTTAAATTTTGTCGGAGGCCTTATGGGCAGAACAATATGACCATGGAAAAGTATTTTCCTTCACACACACCTCCCCCTATTATATATCGAAATCTAAAATACGCACGGGGGTGCACGTGGTGGTACAATAGTCGTTAACAAATATTCAACCAACTGCCAGCTTATACTCGTTCTGTAAAATAGTGGAGTATTCAACGAACGAGTCGAAGGTTTTTTCCCCACAAATTATTGGTTAGGTACCACGTTCATTATTATGAGTAATTTCTGGGCTCTCAAATTATGGCAGGTAGCCCGCGGCGGTCTCGCTCACGGGTATAACAATCAGTAGAACAGCAGAGATCTTACGCGGTCCATATGAAGGCTCACCTACCTACGCCGACCCCGCCCACTGTTTAAAATTTTTCAACAACGCCTGGGAATTAAAAGTTTGTGTTGCTCACGATATACGGGGCAACTACTCATTAATAGAACTTTGAACGCTAGCGTCGATAGTTTTTTAAACTTATTTTACACAACGCCACTAACCTCGTTACCAACTAGTATCGAAGCGTCAGAAAATTTAATTTGAACATAGATGAGTTTGCAGCTGCAAAATCAACAAAAAATATGATTTGGCACTAATAATATGCAAAGATAAATTAATGAATTTGAAAATATTGTCCACATTTTAAAATAAAATGCATGCTGCAATACATCATGTAATATCATAATATTATTATGATTTATCTGAATTTTAGCTTTAAGTAGGATTGTTGTTGTATGGCTATTGGCCACAGATATTCAAGGGCGACAGTCATTGGGTGGACTACATATACAAATTTTATTTACATTTCATAAAACTACACTGCACCATGATATATAACCTATTTTACAAATGTTTATCTCTCTGCTTCACATTTCATTCTACTTTGTCTAATTTCTGAAGAGGTTATGATAAAAAAGTTACTCTAAGATAGAGGAAATCATGTGGTATAGTTTTTGCGGCAAATTGACAAACTATAAGGTTGCGTATGCGAACGGAATCACGCGAGAAAACAAGTTCATATACATATAAGTAAAAAGTATATTGACTTCCTTGGTAGAAATCCACCCATCGTGGATTCAGAAGCCGTATGTAGTACGTGTGGTTTTTATGAACTTAATTAAAAAGTTGCAGTTATCAAATAAGGATTCTCGGCTTTACTCGCCGGGAAAGCGAGGCGCCACTAAATGGAATTTTAATAATGCTCGTTTTGCCGAGAGCGCATTAAGATAGAAGGTTGTACGAGGGCCGTATTCTACTTTACCGCAATTAATACATGCTTACTTATTATTAAAATAATTTTATAGTTAAGAAGTAAAGTAGTAAAGGATAATTTGATATATTAACGTCAAAACTTTTTTATCATTCTATCCCCAATGCAGCGGTAATCTATGATGAATACATATATCAGTTGTAGGTATATACGTGTACCTATTAATGTTTGTAAGCGTATTTAGCACCCACAACACAAGGAATCCTAGCGTAGAATAATCAGTATCGAAATCGTATTTAATATTGCCATTAATGATAATAGTACTGTAAGTCTCAAAGGACATAAAACTTTAGGATGTAGAATTACACATTGATTCTAAATTTGCAATGAATAAACTTTCTTATTTCCTAAAACAAAAAGCTACGTAATGAAGACATATGGAACGATCCAACCAGATAAACGGACCCAATTACTTATGCAGGACCAATTTTATTGTCGTGCAAACCTCTACTCCACAATAAACACAAACCAAATCTGCTTACTTATTAATTACATTTAGGAACTATGTAGCTCCGTATTGTTTTCAAAATAAAGGTAAAATCTATATTTTTAAAAAAGGGTAAAGTACATATATTGGAAATAATTGAGAAATAAGTTTTTAGTGGCAATTTACGACTTCTGTAACTTAAATTTACAAATCCATATTTTTGTTTATTTATCCCATGTACATCTTATGTACGTATAACGCAGAAACCTTCAAATTGACTGATTGATTACGATGATTTTTAACATATAAAAAATATTTTGTGTGAGATTAGGTATTAATTTATTCGTAATAGGAATACTTAGTATTAAAATTCCCTTCTCGTAAAATTTACATGGAAGGTATGTGGTACTTGTACTTCTTAATAAAACAATAAGGGAAAACATATTCACCCTATTCAAAGATTCCTCTGCACCTTTGAATGAGCTGCTAACGAAGAACCCTCTAAAACTTCGCTTGCGTTTGTACAGCTCCCTTTGTAAAATAAAAGCGGCACTCCTTTCGCACTAAAACGCCATTTAATGAAACGAGATCGTCACAAATTCGTCTAAACTTTCGCAACGATGAACAGAGCAGCAGGCGCTGTTTCGTTGTTTCGCAGATACGCTTAGGCCAGCTTCGTACTTTGTTTAGTCGAGCAAAGTTCGCTCTTTGTTTTTGATTTTAAGTAGATATTTACCTAACATTTTAAATTGGTATACTGGGATATTGCTTAAAACATGGCTAATAGTACGTACTAAAGTGATTTATGATGTCTACCTAATGAAAACGAATGGAGTGTACGATAATTATTATTATGTATTACAAATGCAGGAATTTTGAAAAATAATTAATATATATTTACAATATACTATCACGGTATAAATAGTTAATTGAGCTCAGAAAATACGACTTCTTTTATGACGCTAAAATAACTGAAATGGAATATAAAGCTGAGGTAGAATTTTATCAAGTTTATTACCTCTTTTACGTTTACTTTAATATCGTTATACTTCGACGTTTCTTACTTAACTAAACAAAATGCAAATAGAACCTTAACCGCCCGCATAACGAGAGGTGAAATTAAATAACAACGAAACTTAGAGAATCCTTGGAGGCTGAAGTGAACCGTGAAGCGGGTACAGCGATATTAGTTCGATTCCTATTGGAACTTCTGACCACAAACTGTTTGTGACGGGCTCTCGAATGGAGTGGGACTTGCCTACTGTTGCGTGCCAGTTTGTCAAGTTAGGAGGATTGACGATAAACAAAACAGAGATGTTAATAAGGAAATTTAAAGGTACGTAAAGGTTAGATACTTTTTTCTATTGCATATTTTACTACGTTATGTTTACGAATATTGTGTAATGTTCTTAATATCGTGCTAAGGATGATAAAAATATTTAACTAATAACTAATTAACAGAGTAAGTATAATAAAAAATGCAATGCTGTAAACTACAAGACACAAACAATTTTTTTTCTTTATTTAATCAATTAAAACAACCTGTACCCGTTCCGTAAATCTCGTTAATGTTTGTAAAATAAACATTATTAATCATCCATTAAGTTTTTACTGTCTATGATCAAATATGAAGTATTCGTATATCGATAGAACCTCCATTATAGTTCAGTAAATATATAGCAAATATACCCACAACATTGTTTCTCAACTAGTTTGTAAAGTTGTTAAGTTGCGAGTTACGTCTCGGCTCTACTGATTTATCGTCAAGCTGTACTAATTTATCGTAAGAAAACTAGAGAAATTTTGAATTGTTGCAAAGGTTTTAGCCGTAGTGAGCGAATAAGTTTTAAGTAATTTCTATCACGTAGTTGCGTAAGTTGGTATAGCTCTGTCCGTGACAATGGCGTCGTAGTAACAAAAATGTTCCGTTCTGTACCGACGATTATTGGAACGGGAGCGCTTTGACGGACGCGATTCAATCTGGTAATCGGAAATGGGCATTGTACTACAAAGGCCCCATTGTAGCGGCCCGCCATCGTCCGCTGCTCGCCGTCAGCCGCGAACATTCATGTACGATAATACACCGCCTGTCGTCTGCACTGCATTCATCAAATCATCGGAAACTAACTACCGCCTAACTGATAATGAATCGGCGCGGGCTAATCTGATCGATTCTACTAAGCGCTTTGTACTATTCCTATTTGCTATACAGTACAATCCATTACAAAATCAATCACATTATCTGATGAAGCGAAACTCTCTTTATTATTATTAGACATACGGGACATACCTAATGCACACGTATTCACATGATTTGAACAAAAAATGAAGAAAACGTTAGATTCGAAATGCATGAGAGACAACAAGTACAAGAAAATCTATGTCCACTAGCAGACTTCAAAATTATGATGGATATGTATTTAATGTATAACAAATATTGTAAGCACTGAAATTAAACGTAGTTCCACAGAGTAATTATGTCTGCAACCCTTATAGTCCGCTGTAAAGCAATTCTTGTGCTTTAGTTGGCCATTATGTTTTTCCTGAGAAGTAATAACTCATTCGTGAACTCGATTAGGACTTAAGTCTCGTTTGATGTGGGATTTGGATGTCCATGGGCTGCATCGGCCACTTAATTTCATGTAGTGATTTATCATCACTTAATTACATACTCGTCTGCTATTTATCTAACTTAGAAAAAAAGAAAAACATTATACAACACATAACTACCTGTTTATCAAAACCGCAATCAATCTACGAGAATGATACTCATATTACTCATAACTTATGTGTATTGGAATAGAAACGATTACGTGTTTACGGCATCTTATTAAGTGAAGAATCAGAGATTCTAACGCTTAACCAGAAATTTCCATGTCAATTTATAGATATGTACAACGAAACCTATTTAAAAATAAATACATAAACGCCATGAACAATATACGGAACTTATCTTTATTTCTTTAATAAAACTCCCAGAAATATTTTGCTAAAGACATCAATGAAGAGTCTCAAAATATAATAATAAATATCTTCACGAACACCGGACATAAGCCAGAAGCATTTTGAATAGGTTGCCCTTTGTAGGAGTGGACCGCGATTTACAATCTTTACAGAGGTTGTCACACCAAAAACGAAAAGCAAATCATGAAACACAATAATTTAGTCACTAATTAACATATAAGTTTTGCAATCAATCTATTGTAAGGAATATTTATGAACGATTAGGTTCAGACAAGGCAATATTTATAGACAATTTTCACATAATACCCATAACTACTTGTTTATTTGGTTAAATAAATGAAACAATTTAAGGAAAATCTGTAAGTATAGTTAAAAACCGCACATATAATAATGAGAATAAAGTAATAAGTCGCTAACCGTTTATTTACAGAAAATATTTTTATGTATTTTCTCTAATACTTTTTATCGTTTGTCGTATGCTGTTCCAACTGAGACAAGTTGCCAAAGAGGACAAGAGGGTGCTCGACCTGCGACCAACCCCTTGTATTGTTTCTCGCTTGCCAAGATTACTAAGTTTCTAAGAATATATTCTAAAACACCGCAACTTTCCCCGCATGACATACTTATAAAAAAATATTGTTAGTCTTCCAATCCCGGGTAACGCTTTCACATTAATTTGTTGAATTCTCATTAATATAAATGATTAAACCATATGTTTTTAATGAGCGGCAAATTTTTCGTGTCATTTATCACGTGTTAACGAATGAAGCATAAATTTATTTTGGTATCATACAGAAATTTCTACAGATTCGAATATTTATACCAACTTAAAGCAAACGTTTCGCATGAACAATTCCAATATCATTTCAAGACGTTTTATCATATTCCGCACAGATTTTTCTGGAGAACGTCTCAGAAAAATACTAAGGTATTATTTCAACCAACGGGTTATAAATGAGATCGTCTTCGTTATCGCGGACAGTACCAGATCGAATGGAAGAAAGATGGCAGTTTCCCTAGAGATCGACATAAGCCGAAGGGATTTTTATGTACCCCAACCCAACTAACAATATAACCCCAGCTTAATTTACTTAATAGTAGACATTCATTCAATAAAAATACCTTTTAATATGTTCAATTTTGATATGATTTACCAAAATGTATGATAAAATTTACGAAATATTAATACCTACCTAACAAAACAATATGTATTATTACGACCCTTGAATTGATATTTTTTATCATTAAAAAACCTTTATAAACAGAAGTTTATTAAAAAAATATATGTAAGTATTGCAGAAAAAATATTTGCTAAAACTATGCAAATATATAATACGTTGCAATTTAATTGTATATGCGTCATCAATACTATTTGATTATACTAGGTTATGTTGTTTTATTTAGTCTACATGTATTTATGTAGGTTAATATGTATTTATATTTCGTAACAACTTTTACTATTTCACATAAATGAAGAATTATAAGGGGTTAAAAAATATTAGGAATTTATAGCTAAAAAATAACCAATATTATCTTATCTTGAGCATTAATTTATGTATCAGTTATATTTCATGTTGCCTGCTCCACAACCTCATGTAATTTATACTGAGACTACGGTATTGTATTGTTAAAAAAAAATGTTAGCAATGTTGTAAAATAAAACACTTACCACTCGTTCAAAACAGAAAAACCTAGTAAGAATTTTTGTCACACTTCCCTGACGACGGCGACGTACCTACCTACATACATACATATATTATTAATCGCCCTTAATCAACACAAAAGTAAGGATTTGCTGTCTTAAAGAATCAGTTGTAAAAAATTAACACATCTTATGAATATTTGTATTCTTTAATTTAACTACGATATTTTTGTTTCTTTTGGATGATAGGTTTTTGTTTTTAATTTATCAAATCGAAATATTGGAACACAATTATCTTAGATGCCGAGTTATACATATACTAAAATTGTTAGATTATTAATAGGTCTTGTATGTGATTATTATAGTAATGTTTGTTGTCATCTACCTATTGCAAAAACTATAATTTTGATAATTTTATTGTGTAATATCTACAACGAGGTATAATATTTAGCTCTTCGATTTACCAATTTACTTTAATAGGTTTAAATTATTCTTAAATGATACGTATGGAACTACTGCAAATGATGTTCATTTTATGTGACTTACAAAAGTACCTAATATACCTATTCGAATCGTATTCCAACAAGCAAAAACTTAGAAGCTACAGTGTTTGATAATGTTTGAATACTGCGTATGTAAGAAAACTACTTATTTATTCAAGGTGTGCGTTTCGTTACTTGGTTGCTACTTGAATAAAGTACGACGTAGATTTCAAATGAAACCGTAGGAAGCGCTTGGACACACAAAGCAAGCTCTACTGTTTGTTGTGCTTAACGTTTTTTGTCCCATTGTGGGTATGCTTTGTGCAAACCAAATTAAATTAGATGATTGTCAAGGTGAGGTAATACTGCTGCGATCGGATGAACGGCGACGGCGGTCACGGTAGCGGGCATTCAACTCAACCGTGGCCTCGCGTTGCCCGAACAGTGCTCTCCATAACACAACACTGCAACACCTATGCCACTCGTACCTCCTCACATTCCACCGACACCACTTTACCAATTTGAACCATTTCTCACAAAAAGTATGCTTCATTTAACTTAACAACTTTTAATTACAAACGCCGAAGATCTGAACTAGATCACTGCTACTTACAGTTAAATCCGAGGCCCGAAAACGCTCCAATCACCAGCTATCGCACAACTCATATCCATTTAAGAACTGCAAACATAGTTTAAATGAATTTCGTATTCAAATCTTCCTTATGGACATGACTAGTAAAGCCGGTATTTCTCCGAACACTTTCACGAAACTTTAAAAGTTCACATTTTATGGTAAAACATGAATATGTGATGAATTCTACCGTCGTCAAGTCACTCCACAGAGGGCACAACAAGTGTTATAAACAAAAGAGCTGGATTCGCGAGTGCGAGTAACTTGCACGGTGCGGCGTGGCACCTGTCACCGCGGCGAACAAGTATGTACTGCCGCTGCCGGCCGGCGGCTGCTAATCCCTCTTTGCTCCCGCGTTCGCGACTCTAGCTCCGGACACACCGACTACCCCTACTATTATGTTCTTACTTGAAACTAAAAATATGTGATCGTCATACATTGCGTTATGTTAACTTTAATAGAGAGACATCCTCAATCAGCCATAAATGTACTACAAAAAGCTACAAGATGTAAAATCTCGCTGTGTATATGGCATACATGAATAATATTTTAAAAGCTCACACAATGAAACTTTGTTGTTCTTGTAGCGCCATCTGTGTATATACGGAAAAATGAAAACAGCGCCATCTATGAACTTACTTATTAACTAAACTGTTTGCTAGTTAACTACTTAACTAAAAAAACTGGTTCAGGCTAAGCATTAAAAATTTGTATTGATACACGTATCATTTGATAGATGGCATTCTGTAAGTAAATTGCCTTCATTGGCAAGATGGGAATTTTTTCACTTTTAAGCGAAAAAGAGACACTTTGAGGATAAAATAAAATAACAATAAATAGACTTGAAAAAACACAAAGTAATACATTATAAAAGTATAGTAGGTATAAATCATAAAATGCGGCATTAAAAGTCTCTGAGCACATGGTTCTTACGACTCTATTCTGTGTGATGAAGTTAATCAAATACGAGGTAATCTTTTTTGTTTTCAATCGGTCCATCAGACGAGGAACAGGGTAAGATGCTACATTTTTGAATATTTACCATATATACATATTAAGGTAACTTTATGTCTTTAATTCTTAGTTCTCTTCTTGGTCAATAGAAGTAGCAGTACAATATTTTTTTAATCCGAAACAATAGTAATTACAATTTTTGTCTGCTTGTGCACGCTAATCATAGAAATGGATTAATCGGGTTCAGGATTGTTTTCATCAGATTATTACACTAAACTTTACTTTTAATTGCGTTTAAATAAATAAAAACGTTATGTCAATTTAAAACTGCAGGTGATAAATTAAGTGTTAGCTTCTTTTCACCCAGCGACTTAGTTGCGTATTGGTAATCCTAGGAATATTAATCCCCACCGACTACATGTCGAATATCGTGTACAGAGAAGCATTGTAGTAAATTAAACAAAAATGTACTTCTATCACCTTCTGTTTTCTATTTTATTATAATATAAACAAAAACATTACATTTTTTGCGATTAAAAACCCAAACATTTTAACTCACGTAAACGAAGTCGCGTGACAACGTAAAAATGAACAAGGAAAATCACATGTAGCTAAATATAACTAAATTAATTTAATTGATATTATTGTTCTATTAGTCATCTGTTTGATTTATATTCAATGGTGGTTCTATGGTGACAAGTGATGGTATGACGCATAACATTTCATATGTGTAAACGTGACAAAATTTTAGAAAATAAATTTATACCATAATAATATGTTATGTCAAAGGCAGGATAAGATTTTTTAAACATGACACGGACATTAATATACCTGCTGTTTACAAGGAGTAAAAATAGTCTAGTTCTGGTTGTCAAGTATAATAGTAGTGTTTGATTAGTGTGTACATAATAGAATTATGTGTACGTATATAAATCTTTATTTACGTTGATAATGTATGCTAAAGAGTTAAATTTAAGAAGAATTGTATTTGAAATATTATATTACTAAACCAACATTTGTCTATTTAAAGAGCAGACACTATGCATCAAAATAGTAAGTGCAAAGTGTAGAATTTAGCTGGAACAATGTAAGTAGTTACATAGTATATTAAATAAAGATAGTTAGTATTTTACATATTAAGTTAATTTCTGTAGGTTTTGATATACTGGACCCGACTGGCAGAACTATAGTGCTATGGGAGAGGTACTTTCGCCTACCTACAATATAGGCGCTCGCCCATTATATAGCCCACCATCCTCAGATAGAATAACTAAACTTCACTTCAAAAATATTCACTTTCTATATATAAAAAACAATGTATTCATACCATATATATCATATGTCTAATATATACGTATATTTGATCTACATTGACACGTATTGTCCTACGAACCATATATGTTTGTTGATGTCGATAGGCGCTTAGTTGTTTGTACCACTTCTAATAAACAAGTAGTAAATTTACCACAATATTGTTGTATATCACAATGATATAAAACCGCAGTGTCACAATGATTCACTACTTATATTTACGCAAGACAGCCTCATGCAATGGTGTTGGAAAACAATGGACAGCTAGGCAATAGTCTTTTTCTGGTCCAGAAACTACATCCGCCATGGAAACACTTCATCATACAGCGAAAACAGCATCCGCTGTTTATTAAAATGCATTATTTATAAGATTGTATGCTTTATTATATTGAAAATTAACGTTAGTTAATTTCTTAACACGATAAGCGTCTTGTTTAAATTATAAACGACGTTACAAGAAATTTACAACGACTTTACGTAAAGTAGAAAAATACCATCAATTAACAATGTACAAAAAACAAATAAATCCATAATTAATAGTACTACATTACGTATTGTAACTATTGTCCCTAAGAATAAATGATCTGTGTAAGACAACAATTTAAAAATAGAAGAAATACTTTGGAATACACTAAAATTTCAATAGTTTGAATATATATATATAATTAAGAATAATTAAGAAAAACTGTCATTGTTGTAATTTGAATAAAAATCATAAATTAAGAAATAATAATAATTTATAACTTTACATACTAGTATGTTTACCCCTCCCTTTATGTAAGGTTAAATTATAATAGGTACCTTTTTGATGAAAATAAATTTCAATATGACAAACCTATGATTTTATATGATTTTTTCGACTTACAATAAATTCCTTACAATTATTTTGCAATATATAAAAATTGTGGCTAATGGCGTCAAAAACAACTGTAACAGTAATATACTCTAGTACTAAGCTGATACTAATATTGTTTACTTTTGATTATTTCGAAGTATTAAGCATAATTTTCTGAAAACTGATAAATACACTTCAGAATGAACATACGTATCTAGTTTGACGCATTACACAGTTGTTCTTATTGTTTATCCTGTATTCAAAGCTACTACGTACGGCTGAGTTTAATTACATGAATGATCAATTCATGTAATTACTCATCATTATACGGAAATGTTCAGCAACTAATGAACATCTCCATTCATGACTAAATTATAGTATCTGTACAACTACCTAAATTAAAAAAAAAAACAACTTTTGTTATTACATGTTATTAACGTCCAGAGTTTAAGTTAAGTTAAGAGTTTAACACAATCTTGTACAGAATATTAGTTACAGAAATGTTAACAGTAACCTGTAAATAGTGAAGCTTACGGATCACCTTGTGCTTACTGATTACCACTGTAGTTAGATAGATATTTGCAATACGCTAATATATTATCTGCTCCATAGATTATTTTTTATATATTTTCAGGAAAACTTTGTGTTAGTATTCCAGAAATACATAACGCGTGGATAAATTTATGTATTAGGTACGTTTACCAAATGAATACTCAAAATGTGGCTAATTCTGTACGCACTTGAATAAAGGTTATAATCAATATATTTTAAATAGATTATTTATTTTTATATTGATCAACAAAATTGAAATAACTTATTAAAAAACTGACGTTAATTTATCAAACTGGTTTGGTTATTTATCAACGACCATCACGGTAGTTGTGCCACATATATTCAATCTTCATAATAAAACGAAAGCACGTTCAAGTTTATTTTTTTAGTTTCGTCAGACATTGTATGCATGATTCACTTAGTTATGGAGTTATTATCATTGGCTTTAATATGCGTATGCAGTCAGAGTAACGGTGAAGCGACACTTGTCGATAGGCTATCGCGTTCATTCAGGTGGAACTGAGGTTGGTTCTCATACTGAAACCGTATAACATTTACTTATGCCTTAATTGAAACGATGTTAAAGCTAGATTGGTCTTTATCTGCATTGTAATTGTGCCTTTACATTTAACGTTAAATATCAACATTTTGATCTATATATCGTGTGTCTATATGTCCCGATTACATGTCAGATTATCGATACCATCAACCTAACTGACCCATTCCATGACATTAGTTTCGTTTTAGAATAAATGGTTGTGCTAGCCGGATGCTATATGAGAGACTTCACGATCCTAACTCACATATAAGTGATATAAAATTTCTAAGAATGTTTGATCAAATTTGTATAACCAGACGTGCGTGCCACTTCTTCCAGCTCAAAACTTGGATCTTGAGTCATCGGGGGCCTGATAACATATAGATAAAACAGGCACTGTTTTCACTTTTTTTCTGATTCCTAGTTCAAACCGTTATATCTTTTTTATAGTTATAGAAAATTATAAAATACTCAAGTTTGAAAATAGTCGATTTTTAAATCTCGAACTGCAACTACGTACGAGTAAACAATATTTCAATATACATTTCCTGATTGTATTTGTGGAGATCCGTCATTAACTATCCTCGACTTCTTAAGAAACTACCAATTAAATTAAATAAAATTTAAAAAAATCAATTTATATAATGACTTTGTCATTTTCTACAGTTACAGTATCTCAGTACAGTAAATACGTTGCGGTTGCAGGGTCACTTACATAATGGTGCGATCACCTTAGGGGTCGGTTGGTTTATCCAGGGGCAATAATGACTACATACCATTTGCTCTACATGATAAAATGTATAAAAAGGCATGGAATGGTACGTTCTATGTTCTAAATTGACACTATATGGCATGACTATCAAAGCCTGTGTTAGCTTTATTTAATTACTGTACAAAGTTTTCATGCATGTATAACCTATTCGCAGACACATAACCGTTAGAAAGTAGGTGTTTCTTACTATAAGAATAGTGTACTGTCGCCTTTGTCTTACTTAATTTATTCACTGTTCTCACGAACAAACTGTCTGCTACTAATGGAAAACTCTTGAACACATTTGTTACTCGATGTCTTTGCAACGCTCTACTAAGAGAAGCCTTTAAAGTCTTGTATGCAAGTACATGCGCCGTCAAGCATGGATATTATGCGGTTGAGAATTGTACTACCATTAGTCATCCGTTGTTTTGCATATCGGTACGTTACAAGAACTACCCAATAGCCAGTTTGTTCTGGCTAGCACCTTTTACGCGTTTTCAGCCTAAGTCGTGAGATCCGGCTACGTTAGTCGATGCCAAAAACATATTTCGTATACAGATTATGCAACCAATTCAGATTTGTGTTAGCACAATTGTTTATTAAAATACCTATTAGTGAATAATGATAGAAATAAAAATAAAATTAAATACAAAGCCACAAGTCAATATGTCGTAAACGATTCAATTTATGTTATTTATATCGTATGGACTATAAACTATAATAAGAAAGAGGTTATTTATAATGATAAGTGGCGAAAATATTGAAACAGTCAAATTAAAATTTTAATCTAACGTTGATTGGTCTAATGAATATAAGCTGTAACAATCAAGGCGACCCGGATAAATATACATGATATCTAGATCTAGTCTATAGATTAATCTTCGCAGTTGTTAAATAGCAACCTCGTATAGTTATAGGTACCATACGCGCTATGTAGCTTTACGGCTTCGAACTGGATAATATTAAAATTATCGTAATAATTAACATGGTGATACACTCAATAGCCTGCCTTTGGTTTTAGTTAATAATTTACGAGAACATTACCTTATTTAGTTCAATTTGATAAATAATAATAATCTTTTTGCAGTAAACGAGATTTTTAATATAAGTTCTTTTGTATTCTAAGAAAAGCAAAGGAACGTACAACCTTAAACAACACACAACTTCTATGTTAGCCCATATGATATAATAGCTATGTTGCTGCTTCTCCTAACAACTAACATGGCTATCTAGCTTTTAAGTTTACCCTTCAATATACTTTCTATAAATATCGTTCTATTTGTTGTACATATATGTCATTATATATCCGACTATATTTAATTCATTCAGTGTCCACAAGTTGAAAAGGTTTGTGATACTAAAGGTCATGTTATAATGTATGTATATAACCTTGAATGGAGGCGCGCCTCTTTACATTTGAGCGCTAATTCTGTACAATAATAACAAATTACAAGTACAAATTACATTGTTAAATTTCCAGCACAGTATAAACCGAAGCAATTTTTATTTAAAGGATGACAAATAACCGACACAGAGTATGAATATATCATGATGCTTAACATATCAATAGATGCTTATATTTTTCATTTTATGACGGCGCTTGTTTCCATTTTAACATAAAGTCAGTGACCTTTGAGCAAATTTTAGTGCCCAAAAAGTTTTGCAAATCAAATTTATAACCTATTGAATATTTATTAATAGCACTTTGATAGCTTAAAAAGAAATTTGGTTCATGTGAATTTTCAACTTCTACAATATTCCATAAAAATATTTAAATCTTACTGTATATAAATCTATTTTTTTTTTCTTAAGGTTAAACACATTTTTTGTCTTGTAACAGATTTATAAATAATGACATCCCATAGAATATGCTCTATGGGATATCATTCTTTATAAAGTTGTGTTTTTATGAAAAGGTATAGTGTGATTTTAGGATAATAAAAAAAATGTATATCATATGTGAAGCAGTTCAACTGATCAAATAAATATTATAATCACACATCCATTCTCACCTACATTCCTAAGGAGGGCTAAAGGTGGGCCATGTTCCTATGCCGTTGTTCTAAGAACAGCTTGAGTTTTGAAATGTTTACTTAAGAAATCTTTAGTTAAGCTTACGATAGGTAAAAGAACGTAATGTTTGAACGTCTTAAATAATTGGTATTGCGTACATATGTGATGTTCGACGGTTAAAAACTTTCCAAAATTTTAATAGGTTAATCATCAAAAAAGTTATTTCGGTATATTTGGATTGACGAATTTGAAAGTTTTGATGTATGACTGTTACTTATTGTATTTAAAAATCACATTGTACATTCGTACAGAACAAAAATATGTAAAGTAAAGTTTTGCTGCACACTGATTTTTCGCAAAAGCTTTTACTTTGTGCAAAGAAAACTGCAAATAGTCTACCGTTGCTATTTTCCATTCATGCTTTTAAATACACTTTTTGATATTTACTTAGCTTATAACTTTATAAATTACTTTAGCACTCATCCCATTAGAAGAAGAGTACTTGTAGATAGTAATATTAACTTGTTTTTTATGTACACTGAGCTCCAATGTTAA
The DNA here is from genome assembly GCA_018251015.1 of Phocides pigmalion okeechobee. Lineage (NCBI taxonomy): Eukaryota > Metazoa > Arthropoda > Insecta > Lepidoptera > Hesperiidae > Phocides > Phocides pigmalion. The sequence continues at coordinate 17,610 of DWON01000019.1, forward strand.
CGGTTATGATTTAAAATGGTTTCCGCGCTACGCACCCGACCGGAACCATAACATCATCTTGAAACTGACTAAGTTCAGCTACTTATAAAACAATCTATATTGTACTTTAAATACTTCACTCTATCTAATAATACTTTTGATTTCCTGTGATGATTGATAAGAGAGAGTTTAAAGGTGGGATATCTTCCTTTAGATACCTTGTTATTGATGTATGTAGTCTGCAATTATTACATAACCCTGAAGTACAATATGTTAGAAACAGGCTTACTATAGTGCTTTAGATTAAATATCATTAATGCAAAGTAGAAAATGTCTAAATTAATCGATTTAAAAGAAATATAAACAACAATAAATAAAATATGTTTGTATATAATACCGCTATTGTATTTGGTAATGCATTATTACAATCAAAAGTAGCCTATAGACCCATATACATATAGGTCGCCGCAAAGCATAACTTACAGCCGTTGGGAAGGGTTCAAACAAAACAAACCACGCGTCCACACCTAATCGTGCTTCGAAGCCACAACATGGCGCTATACAGTATGTTTATGTGCGCCAAAGGGAATTTGTATTTTATTAGAAATTTATAAAATATATATCATAACACTTTTATTTTAAACATAGCATACAGCAAGCAATCTTCCTAATAATTCTTCCTATTGTTAAGCCACTTTAAGATTAATGTAAGTTCTATCACATATGTATATGTTTGTACATTGTCGTTCTTAACGAGTACCTTGAAATATCTCGAAATATTTTAATCACAATAATACAAATTGCTGATACTGAACAGAAATAGGTGTGGTATTTCGTATTTTTATTTCATATAAAGAAAAGAGATACTAACAGAAAATTTTGGCCCAATTTTATGTAACGGCGAAAGGAATTTCTTCTTTGGAGCAATTATTTGTACTGTAGCCTTCAGAGTCGTGAAGTATAAACAAGACTAACAATATAAGTACAAAAATACCTAAGAACAATTGATTCACGAAATCTCAATAAATAGGTGACAAGAAATCTTGTCAATCTATTAAAAGTAAAGGAATTTAAATTATGTTCACCTAATTACTTTTATGACAGTATAATATACAATGTTTGATCCACAATATAAGTAGCTATATTTTGTTCTTTATTTTTATGTATATTTAATCATTTAATCAATAATATTTTAATCAACCTGTATAAATCATGGCGCGATATGCCCAGTTCTACAAATGCAGAGTCGTGCGCGTGCCCCTCCAGACACGCAGGAAACACGCGCCGCTAGCCGACTGATGAACATTATGCCCTCACTTTATGGACTTGACAAACGCCTTATAAAGTTTTGTAGGACATGTCAACCCAATGGATGGACAGATTAATTTGTAGGTCAAATTAATTTGAAACAAAGCCCTGTGGCTCTGTATGATATCCTCACTTTTCCATTATTTGTTAGATGACCTAAATAAATACAAGAGTTAGCATACTCAGAATGACTGAAATAGTAATATTTACAGCTGCTCGGCTATATATATTCAGTTCGAGGCTTGTCGAGCACGTCACTTTAAAAAGTGTAATACACAAAAAAACAAATTCGATCAAGCCTTTTAAAAAGAGAACAATATGAATACATGCACAATAGAATTATATATATTCAAATAACACAGTTTAAAAGAATACCGTTTTAAGTTGCGTATAAAAAATGTTTTGTAAATAAATATTCTCGGTCGAAATACTTTCATGATAAAATTGTTAAGGGCTGTCTCCCAGACTCCAGCCAGACTGTTTTATGCTATATTTCTATTCACAAAAGTGCAACGTCTCAAGAGCGTTGGTCTTGTTGTCTGAAATGACGGCTAAATCAATACCAGACTACTTACATTATTCTTAACGTTGAAAATGTTATGCGTATCTTGACAAAAAACGTTCTATAAACTGTAATAAGACGTATTAAATCCTTTATTACACTTTAACTGTATTAAGAAAGTAACTGTACATAATTAGAGTCAGCCGTTACAAAAATGTTTTAAATATAATAAAATTAGTTATCCCTTTTCAATAAAAAATAGAAATAAAGGTAGTTTGCATTCAAACAAAACAACAACGACCACAGTTACTTCATCTAGTTGTCTAACAATCGCTTAATTTTCTTGATAGAGTTTAATTGAGTATGCCACTTATTGCATGGTGCATCTACATACATAATACATGCATGCTGTATTTAGCGGTATTTATAGTTTTAAACGTAACAGTATATTCTAGTCTGTCTAACGACAAATTGTGCTAATCATGTCTTTTAATAATACCTAAGACACGTAAGAAAATTTAATAATCGCATGGCTAAATTAACACAAAAGAATTGATGTACAACAAAATATATCTTGGAAAGAGATCAACTACAACTGAATGTTGCTATTTCAATGCGCACATAGAAACCACCTGATTTGTCCCTTTTGCTTTTAACGTCAAGTGGCAAGAATTATAAGCAGGTTTTTGTAAGCTGTTTAAAATCATTCATTCTTCACGGGTGAATAGCTTTCTAAGCATTAGTAAAGGGACCCCGGGGAGACGTTGCGCAGGTACACAAAGTTCGGTCTTCTTTTTTGTTGACTCTAAGAAATAGTTAAATAGTACCTGTGGCAAGTACCCATCGAGTGTGTTCTGTATTATTTACGGAAATATCATCAATATGACATCCTAAAACTGATGTGGAATTAGTTTCATGTTTTTACATAATATGAGACTTATTACATTATAATTTCTACATATTAAAACTCAACAGTTTAGTTTAGTAGTTTCTTTACCGATTATTGCTAGCATTTGTATTTTGATTCTCCTGCTTAGAATATATAGGTTTTTGTTAACGACATAGACATTGTAATGAGTGATAATCATGGTATACTAGCTAACCCATTCACAAGGTTGCCTCTGTTTGTAAATGTTATTCATGCACCACGAAATTCCAACCGTTTCCGTTGCTTTGATTATAGTTATCATGGGCATGGCGAGAAAAACAGTTTAACGAAATCCTACTACGAAATAGAATCACACTTCATACGATAGGATCAGATAAATAAACGCATAGGTCAGAACCACGAACGTTTATCAAACATTTTTGTCTTTTTCCTTCCTTGTGTTGGTTGGTTTATTTGTCCCTTTCTTTACAATTGAATTGAACCCTATTTACGAGCGTACAGACGGCATAAACAATTTCTTAACAGCGCGCGCTTAGCTGCGTAATTTTGAGGTTATGTCAGTATTAATCCGTCGGCCGTTACAGACGTACGCTCCGCTCCGTCGTTACCGACATCAATGTGTATTACTGACAAATATCGATGATACACTGCTTTGTTACTTAAAAAGTGTATTTTTTGTAAAACCTGTGAATAAATATGTTGTTATTGAACTTTTGGGAATGACTACGGCTTTTAAAGTTCCGCCAAATTTAAATTTTGGACGTCATTGTAGTCCGTTGAGGTATGTAACGACTTTTGTTTAACTTATTAATGGATATGATATCAAAAACTAATGTTACACTATGAACTTATTTGAATAGTATATTTAAATATAATAAATAGTATATATAAAAAATCGTAATTCATAGACACCTTATTAATACTAAATAAAAATATTACAAATTATCTACATTGTTAGTAATCAATGTAGATAATACTTACATACTTATGTGTTAAATATTACTTTTGAACTCTTTTGTAACTTCATATACATTATAAATACTGATAATATTTAGTTTATTACAAATAACGTGCAACACATAAATTAAGTAATAATACGGGATAAAAATGTAATATTTTCTGATGATTTGAAGATATACCAGGAAAATAAAAATTAAAAATTTACAGAAAATAAAAGATTTGAGACTTTTTCATGAACAGAGAAATTTTGGAATAACATTTTAGGTAAGCTGATAAATAAATGCTTAAAAATAACATTGTTTGCAGCGTGCACTGAACGAGGGTTCTTGCGTCCCCTTGCAACTCGGCCCCTCACTCGCCACACTTCGATAGACAAATGTACCAAAATATTAAGTTCTGCCTTTCAACCCTTAATACTTGCATCTTAGAGACGATTTTGCTTTGCAATTTTATACAATAGTGGCTCATAGGCTTGCCGTCATAGTGCATTCATCCCACACCCTCCCCGTTATTACCTATACGGTATGTATATTGCGGTACCTATTGTAACTTGCATCAATCCATTAGACGATTAATCCGACGTATTGTTATAATACTCATTGTTGTGCAAATTATTGCTCGTACGTTACATAATCTCATTTTGTAGGAAAATTATAACAAAATATACTTACTTTGTCATCATTACGACAGTGCCTTGATAATGATACGTCAAGTGCATTTCAAAATGTATACTTTAATTTAAATAAGATATTGCCTACTTAGGTTATTTTTAAAAACCCAAAACAACGCATTTTTTGCAACATATCTTCATTATCGTCAACTGGCGAACTCGGAATTTTAAAAGACTAATATAATTCTATATACAATTTGATATTTTATGCAAAAAAAAATTGAAATCGCATTTTCGCATAATCAAGAATTTAGCTAAAGGAAATTTTGAAATCCAATTCACTATAACTTTGTAACGATATCTTCATGAATCATTTGCGTTGTCATATCATTGCCGAAAGATAAACATGTGTGCCTCCTTGCCCCAAAATGGTAGCTTGACTTGGGTCATTATCACGACCAATAAGCTTCGCCAAGTATGGAAAATGATGTGGGTTAGATTTTAATGCGTTGACAAATGTAATTGATTGTAACATCTTTTAAGTAGAGGTCGACTTAATTTATAAATCATAATCATTTTACTTACACAAAACCCTTTATTTTTTAATAATTATGTCTTTATTGCTAATAAAATGTGCATTCAGAGGAAATACAAGCCCAATTTTGGTGCTTTATTTCATATCAAACTGTCTTCCTAGAGTCCTAGTGGAGGTCACGAAATCAGCCTTTGTTTCATTTGTTTACACGAGGAAATTTGTTCTGTACTATAACACCAAAATTACATTGTTATGTTAAAACCAATGAACATAGTAATATAGATTAATACAATTTGATAGAACTCTACAGAGAGGATAGGTTAGAGTTGCGATCTTGTTTTGGGTGGGATTACTTCATATTTTTCTTTTGAAGGACTAAGAAGGAGGACTTCTAAGCACTACATTATCTCAAACATACTTCATATCCCTGGTTTAAAATATTCTTTATTAAAACCTCGAATATAATATTGCTGTAACGATTTTTCTACGTCCATGTTGGATAAGATTGGAGTATACTTCAACACGCTGATGTTAAGCGAATTGGCGCTTTTAGAAACTTTCACACAAAGATATCTAACTGATGCAGAGAGAAACAATGGATAGGTACTTAATACATACGATAGGGGCGGGAAAGACTAAACAGTAATTGAAAACTATTGTCTTCAGTCACGCGCTTCCTATTACAACATAAGTGATGATCTAGCTCTTTCTTTTGAGTTTCAAAGAAACACTTGATTAAATTTAGAAAATATGACTTAAAATGCGTTAATATTCGCCTTATTTTTGGTTGTATAGTAATCGTTTTTAAGCATTAATCGGTAGCTGTACCATAACTCGATCCGTGCTAAGGTTTTCGACAACCCTGGAGAAAGTTCTAGTCTACCCCGGCTTTTTAGGCAATACAGACTAAACCAACGCCCTATGCTCATGCACGTCGCTCTAGTTTACATGATTGTGTAATACGACTACATGTGCATTTTTGCAGGCCGGCAAGTCATCGCCGTGCTGGTAACGTCGTCGATTGGTGGAAAATCATCTTGTATGTTTTCGAACATTTTTGCTTTCTTGGTTATCATGTAGGTGCCCTTCCGTTGTCTTGCCTTCGTGGTTAAACACCTTAAGCATATCGAGTACATTATCATACGTAAAGAAATCAAAGACACCCAATTAGTAGTTCGATAGATTTTTTAAGAGTTTCTAACTATTATATTTGTGCACAAGCTTATTATAGTACATTTTATTTATATAATAATATATAACACAATTTTACCTCATTACGGAAAAATATTGTTTAGCCCTCACATAAGTAAAGAAACGGCCGTGCACCTTTGGTTTAAGGTAGGTAAGTACATATTTAGCTGTAAATTAATCACTAATGTCCTATTTCGGGATACGGAATAACTATTGTAGATTTTACTTACGCGCGATAGATAAACGAAGCAACTTCGGACACAGTAGTACACGGACATATTAAAAATGCTCTGAGGAGCATATAAAAAGTTGTGGTTGTTGTCGACATGGTATACGTTAAATCTCGTCGAAAGCTCTATCGACGAATCCGCGAAACTTGACAGTTGCGTGGGCTAGTAACTCGTATCAACCAGTAAACGTTGAATCGGTGTGATAGCACATGATTTAAGCCTCCTTCAATTTCCTTTATATGAGAAGAGTAACAAACGAGCAAGCGAGCCCGGGTGGCCTGCCTTTTAAGACGTCCCTGAAGTCCACGGACATCTACGTATAACTTCAAACAGAAGTAAAATCCTGTCTGAAATCATACGTATATTCCTTGCTACTCAAGCAAAACTGAGATGGTCGTCTCGATTTTAAGTGTCGTCTGCAACCGCACCTCTCCAATCGTAATACCAGAGATGCTTCACGGTAAATTATGAAGGCAGCGGTAGTCGAACTATTACATACTGTTCACACTATATATACCACATGTAATTAATATATTTTTTGCTTGATTCGGTTGGCTCTTATAGCTCTAATTTACATGAATGTCTGAACATTCCTGAGTATTTGATTCCGTCTTTACAACTCGGTCCTTGATCTATACAACGGGCGAGACTGCATTTGACATGGCTGTAACCTTTCACGTTATTATTAACCAGTCACGCGAGCTGAATGTAGTTGTTACAATACGTCTCACACATCTATAGTTAACTTACAGCCGATCTGTAGCAGTGTTGATGTAGGGTTGTTTATATTACCTAAGATAAAATCAATTTATTCTAAAACTTGAATGAATCGGTACAAGACGTATAACTAAAATAAGTATTGTTATTTCAATATCTTTGTTTGAATTTTTTATTGCATGCTTCTGGTAGTTTATGTACATCTAAAACACCTAAATAATGTTTTAGACACATAAATTTAAAAGTGTTGATATCAAAATGTCAAACTTTGTAAACAACAAATAAATCGGCTTAAATTATATAAATAGCATTATTTTACGAAATCGTAAATTACTGACAGTTTGTAGACATGTTTTTTCTAATTAATGCATTATGCTATTATTCAAATTATATCAAAACCGTGTTGCAATAAGACAAATGGATTTAGCAGTTTTATTCTTTAATATGACTATGAAACAAAATAATTTCGACGCCCCTCTTTACCTACTCTATTAATATCATGTTAGTTGTAAACGGAGTGAAGTGTTCTGGTAGGATAGTTTAGGGTTCTCACGGGAAAACCGCAGAACTGCAGAATGTTTACACTTTCATTCCACTTGACTGCACACATAGGTTCAGAAGGGAAGTTTATGACATACTTTGCAAATATTCTGCTGAATTATTTTAAAAGTGTACTTTGATAAGTACCCAGAGATGCCTTGCGACTTGACAAGTAGGTACTTATGTTCATTTGAGTGAAAAGTTACGTATTTGCATGAAAATATCTTAAAGACAATACGTGGTAACCTTCTATCTCCACATTTGCACATACATATTTATGAATCAAGGAAAACATAACTCCGAAGGCGTACAAATGGCATCATACTCGTAGGTTGAAGGAAATGGAACTTAACAAATATAGCTTAACTTACGTATTTGAATTATGGTGTAGGTATGTAAGCCTTCTTTCATATATGTACATTTTAAAACGATTTTTAAGCTTTATGTATTATTGGAATTAGGGTTAGCACAAAACGAGTAGTGATAGTACAAAATAATATATTTCCAACATTATAACATAGCAACGGAAACGGTTAAACAAATAGTTTTGAAATAAACAGTTTAAAATTGTTTACTCTCACAATAACGTGTTATACCTTCCACGCAAGATTACAAAGTAGCTAAATATGTTACGTAGTGAAAGCCCGGTGTCTCATGTGGGTGATTAAAACCTCGGTTACGGGTCATCAGTGCAATGCTTATTATAAGTGTTGTAAAATAAATTGCCACACGTTATAATTATGATTTTTTTTTAATTATTAAGTACTAGAAATAGCATGTGTATACGTTAGTATGTATGTGTGTGTGTGTGTGTGTGTAGGGTTACACGTATCCAGTGGCACTTGCAGTGTGTAAGTATGCTCAATGTAGGAGAATAACATATGACGCCCCACATTGATAAATGAATTATTAAGGGGTCCAATTTATAGAGAGAAAACTTCATCCGGATAGTATAATGATTACCATGACTATCCGGTATGCAGCGCGACCCTTTGTTTTCGGCTTGCCGGAAATCTAATTGACGAATTTATATAGTGTGTGTTATGTGCCTGTTTATGCAAGCAACAACACGGCATCCTAGTAAACAATTACGAATGCCACATTGGTGTTATTTTACAGGAATTTATAAAAAAAATCAATTTAGGTCTCACGAAGAAAATAACGTACGGACAATGGCATCTTTATGTAACGGTCGGATATTGTGTGAGGGCAGAGTATTCGTAGGTATACGTACTATGCACTTGTACGCACATACTGAATAGATGAGAAATTCCTAAGCGACGCTCCACAATGCAACTCTTTGTGCCGATGTCTTTGAAGTACGTTACTAGTATTTGTTAAGGTTTACACATGTAGTATCAGATATCTTTGGTATATCGTCTTAAAATCAATGTAGTGTACAAGTATGTTATGTTAGCTAGTAATTGGGTGGTTGACATATTTGGTATTGCCAGAAATATTGATTAAATAATGTAGAGACGATGGCTTAATAATGATTAATCGCTCCGTTATCATTTAACTTTCATGGCACAGTAACTATTTCTACATCATACCGTGACTGTTATTCAAAATAAAATGTTAAGTAATAATACAAGATACTCAGTTCCACAGCTCTATTATCAAAGCAAATCAAATCAAATATGCTTTATTGTACACCACAAAGAATACACAACACAAAATACAATAAAACCAATATAGTAGTGGCGACCAAAAGGCGGTCTAATCGCTACAGTAGCGATCTCTTCCAGACAAAATTTGGGTAGCAGACATGGTAGCAAGTCATGGTATTATGTTTGATTGCAACCATTTTTACGTAACCATAGCTGAATACGACTCTTCTCACTATCGGAAGACGTCTAAAACAGTACCATGCTACTATTTATTGGTAAAGATAGGAGTTGTTAATTCATTCCAGTTGTCCAAAGCCTGATTAACCTTTCGAAACGAAGAAATGCACATATTTTTTGACACTATCGGTCAACTGTCTAATTTACAACCACGCTCAAAGTTGCTGAACTTCATCAATCTCTTACAACTTTACAATCCACATAAACCGTGGAACTATAAAAGTTCCAATGACATATATCAGTAGTAAATTGTGCTGTTGTTTCCGAATTAGAAATTGATGACGAAGTAGCTGCTTTACTCCGGGATTCACTCAGTTGTAAGAGAGACCCGTGCCCAATAATATATTCATTAGTTAAAATCAAGCCATAAATATCTATGACCGGCATTGCTACAATTAAATTCTGATAAGTTAAAATTATTTATCTATATCATAACCCGCCGTACAGCAACATGTTCTTCATGTATTGTATTTCGGTTGGGGAGGTGTGGTTGCCGGATACACATTATTGGAGGCGGTCATCTTAGTCCTCAAGAGGAGGAACGCATCCGCGTCCATCCTTAAATAAAACTTCTGTTATATTTGAGATTGGACGCGGTTGTCTACGGGCTGCCGTGACCACTTAACATCAGGTGGCCTGCATGCCCGTTTCTTACTCTTTCACAATAGAAAAAAAAATGTACTCTCAGAAATATGAAGTTCCAATTTCGATATTCTGATGTCGTTATTCGACTGTCAACTTTATCATTTTAAGGTTATAATAATGTTATTACAATAAAGTAATTGAAGGCCGTAGAGGAACCAGCCAACCAGCCAACCAGCCAGTTGTTAATACATTTTCATAGCAAAAAACATAACCCAATATGTGCATGCTTTTTGTGTTGAGAAACCGCGATCGCTGGCCCACATACAGTGCCGTAGCAAAAACTTAACGCTCTTCGACGCCATCTCCACTCAACCCACTATTACTCTCAGGTCAACATAACACAACTGTATAACAATCTGAACCAACCTTGCTTGCGTTTAGCTTTTATATATCGAGTATCATCTGTCTGCGAGTTCGTAGACTACCTACATTTACGCCCAGCAAGATACATGATATTTTGTTAGTAGGTTTGGTTAATAAATAAAACTTATTTATTAACAAGCATGTTTTTATATATTGACTCCTTGCTTAAGACGCATATTTCGATTCATGATTTTAGTCTGCCTGGAAGTAGACAATGGAAATCTGTAAACTAAAGATTTTAACAAAGAAGAACACATGTAATAATAAATTTGTTAAAATAGTCAATTGTCATTTATGTTTATTTCAATTATTTCTTTTTATATTTCGTACACACGTTTTTCTTCTTTTCACAAGTATCGTTGGTATTCAACTGTTAATTAAGTTAATGTTCAAACCAATTAAGGTAGAATTCTGAGTGCATCTGTACTGGGCTCTTTTTATGCATTCCATTTCATATGAGAAACTTTTGCAGACACTATGAATAATAAATTACTTGAATAGAAACACCGGTTAACAAGTTCAGAAGCTTCCGTCGCTCGCTATAATTGACTTGAAAAATGATCTAATAAATCTCAGGTCAAAAGCCTGTTTTGCACATAATATTGAGCAGAGGATGGGAACTTCACGCATAGGCACTCTGTAGTCTACAGTCTCTATTGTATACCGCCTACATTTGCTACTCTGTCATTTGAAACTTGAAATTTAATAACGTAATTTACATAAATATATTAGCAGACTGTTTGATAAGCTTAGTCATTTGAGGTATTTTAAGCTCACTTGTTAGTTCTAAATTAGATTCAATTTTGTTTTATAAGTATAATACAAGATAAAAAAAAATAGTTATTTTATTTTCATAAAACGTTTATTTTAATTGTTATATAATATTTTTATATAGTAATGTATTATAACTAAACTAAAATAAAGATTTCATATTAAAAAGTTATCATAAACAATCTCGGTAGATTTTTTCTAAAACTTAATAATTTTTTTTCTGGAAACATACAATTTAATTAACGTTACTTTAATTTTCGAATACATTGACAAGGAAAGCGACCATTTTACACATTAGGAGTAAAAATTCAAATATTTGATCTCGGAATACAATGTTCATGAGTTCCAGTTATCACTTAAAACCAGGTTAACTGAACGCTCATTTTATACTCTCTTAATAAAAAAAGTCCTTACTTCCTACTAACCGATAATACGTCTATAAAAGAAACTAGATCAATCAGATTTCTCTTGGGAAAAAATGAAGAAGATAAACCATAATGACGCATTATGAATGAAGTTTCCCAGATTCAATGAATCTAGAGCATAAACCTTGGGAAACTGTTAATCATACCATTAATATAATTACGAGCACATATTAAAAAAATCTATAACAAAGATAAGTCTAAAGACAAGCGGTAACTTGGAACAATTGACTAGATCAAATACTAATGTTCTGTTTTTATTATTGAGTAAATTATTATGAACAATGTTGCAATAAATCACATGCTAATAAAGAATTATAAAAATATCATCATTGTCTTCTTCTCAGAAAAGGTTAACATCTATTTGATATTTTAATTGTTGGAGTGTTTTTGGGATTAGAATAGCACGTCTAATCAGTCGGTCTTGGTTATTATCTGTTGCAACCATTTGTTAATAGCAGTTGCTAAACTTTGTCCAAAGCTCTACGAACGGCTTGAAAGCATACGACAGACACTTTGTCCCTTAACGCGTAACTGCGTCAATACGCATTGTACTAGAGTGGGATAGGTTCCAGGCATTACATAGTTGTGCGAAGAGATCCGTGCTTAAAAGTAAGATTTAAGTTCCAGCCCTTTAACATGAAAACAGCATTACAAACAGGGTTGTCAAAAGCCTTAGGGCTGTATGATCGAGAATACTCTAAAATTTTAATAAACATAGGTAACACTCAAAGATTTTTTAGTGTCTGTAGTTATAACAATCACACATGGGTTACATTCCATAGAGCCAGTCCTACTGGTATCGGTCTCTTAGTAGTCTTAGTTAGATATGTATAAATCTCAGTTTCGTTAATAAGTGTGGGCGCAGCATGAGCACGAACCCGTTACACGAGCTATATTTCTTATTTAACAATACACTATAGCCAAACAATTATTTAACTTTGACTCCATGAAGAGGCTACCATGACATAAACTCAACTCGCAAGGATGTAGTCACTAGTAGTAGTAATTAGTAGTAGTTAAGTCTCCAATAAAAAAAATCGGATATATGAAGAAGTTCATGATACCTATATATTATTCAAACCTATTGTCATTGAAAGTATTGTTTATGTATTACCACATTTTTTTATCCGTAATGATATTCAGTAATTTAACTAAGCATATTCAGTTCAGTTGTACAAAATATTTGTCCGGCTCGGTAATTACAAGTTGTTATTACAATTTTACAGTATTTTGTAATTATATTATTACAGAAAATTTTAATCAATAGTTGGCTGAAACAATACTCATCAGAAAATGTGCTTTAGTTCGGCAGTGGATTAGGTTATAAATTTGATACATACGGAGCCATTTCTCACAATACTACTAACAAAATTTCACTACACTCCCGTAGTTTGCCCTTTTCAAGGGGTGACTTTGCTCTCGCTCTTTTTATTTGCAAACATGACGACTTTCTGCGAAAGTAGTGGAGAAGAAAAGTATTGTCGAGTTCAATAACCCGAACTAGAAGACTGTGAATACAATTTTAAATATCTGTCTGAGATTTCAAAGTAACTTTCAAATTCTATGTTTATGTGCTCATGTTGTATACAGCTAAATCAATTTTAAGGAGAGTTTTCATCAAACTGATTTCCAAAAAATAGAAGAGAATTTAAATTCGTTTTAATTTTTGTTGTCCTGAAAATATTCAACATTAAAAAATTGGGTCCCTATTTTGAATGGGAATTTGAATTCATAATATTTTGTATTTAATAATATAATTTAAAACCTTATAGTATTCGTAGATTAAGAAATAATTATTTTAACAAAGTACTGACAATTGTAATCTTTATTTTATTAATTACATACGATATATTAACTCATTCAAATGTCGTTGTAAGTACATTGCTGTACGCAATTATTTCACATCTTTAACAGATACACTTGGTATTTGATTATATGGTTTGAGTATGATGATGTCATGTCAAGTATTTGCAAGAAATATGTTGTTAAAAGCTAGATATACAAGTATGTGTAGTGCAGTTTAATAATGTTTGTATTGCAATTTGTTAGTAACCTTGATGGTTGCCAATTTAAGTGATAATAATATAAGATGATTGATATTTATGTCTATAAATAATTGATGAATACTTATTATGTTTAGATGAAGCTTTAAATAACATTTTGGATAAAACTATTTGAATACTAACATATACAGATAGTCTAGTTTTACAAAAAATAACCTTTTTGAACTTTCTTTAAGTTATACTTTTTGGGCATAATAGGTAAAAAGATAAGGGTGAAATTTTAACATGTGCCTACGTCATAGAAACCACAGTATCTAAGTCTCTACAAATCAGAACTCCGCATTAAAACTCGCATGTCATTGAGATAAGTAACAGACATTTTGTATTGAGAACGTTGTTGTTCCGATAAACTTAATTCACACTAGTTATACACGCCACATAAACATAACTATCTTTATTAGGAAAATGTAAATTATTTTTATAAATTTACAAATAATTAATATTTTATTTTTGAATACGTTCCAAAACTATGTATAAAATATCATGCGTATATAAATAAAATATATTTCTGCGTGTACGTTTCTTGTACATGTACTTATTGTTTGTGTTTAGAAAATTAAATGTGCTAGTATGGCTAGTGAGGCGTATTAATAGTATCATTTTCTCACTCGGGTACGATTATTTAATTACCTATAGTATCTATCAGAAACATCTGTATAAATAAATCATGGTGTGGGCGAAATGCATAAAAACACGTCAACATTGCGAGGGTGTATAACTAGTCGTATCGGTCCACATTCTTTTTATCTTGTCCTATGTATGGTTGTCTGGCGCCGTATGATTTTCATTCTAGCGCAGTGATTGGTATTTGAACAGGATTCAAGCGGATTCATTTCGTAGAAAAGTCTGTCTTCGTTTCTTTTAACGTTGGACATCGAACATTGCAAAATTTAAAGCGACATGAACTGCCTTAATGATCTCGATAATGATATAGGTGTGTATGTGTTGTCTTCTTTTATCCTTTAATACTAAAAACTTTATTAAAAATAAGTGTATAGAACTGTCTCAGGTTTTATTTCTTTTAAATAGTTAATATGCTGTTCAACGCAGTGATGGCCATCTTTAGTGACTTCATAAATTTTGTATTATTTATTACACATCGATCTTCTTTTTTTAATCACAGGCTACGTTTTGTAGCTAAGGAGCATGCAGGTCGTCTGATGGTAAATAGTCACTGCCACCCACGAATATGGGTAGTCAAAGAAATGTATCGATCGTTCTGAAGATTAAGATGGTTGCGTATTAAGCAAATTAGTTAATAGATTTTCACCTAAATATATACAATTGCTTCACTCTGGTTAACATGTTTGTCATATCACCCATTCTCAGCGTGAAGGCTCAGGTGTCAGGTTCTACCATTCTCTTTTTCGTATAAATAAATAAAAATTTGCAATTTAATTTCACTCTTTGCAATTTTACATCGACGTACCATGGCACCGGAAGAGCAGTGACCACAATTGTCCAAATTCGGCGCGCAACGGGACTGCGCCGGCGCAAATTAACGATGTTTCCGACCTAACGGCGAGCTAGCCGACTATTGTATGACGGAAAATTAAAAATAATAGAAAAGAGAACGTAACACGCACTGTTTCATATTTCATGTTGTTTTAAACAGAGGTTATTGCCATTGAAATTGTAAGAAACATAGCACCTACTAGTGTTTTGTAAACAAGTATATTTCTTGTGCTACCATAGTATATACTGTATTCTAAAGTAATTTTTAAATGCATTTTTGCATAAATCAACATTTTACCTACCTACGTAGTCATAAAAAACGAAATCAAAGTTTTTATACTTATAGCAAAACACAGAAGGTAAAAAGATTTATATAAAATACCTAATTTATGACATACAATAACATAAAATAAACTATTGTAAATATATTACATATCTTATATTATATTTTAGTTAATTTCTATATATCTATTGGTAGAAACTTAGAATTAGAAACATTATTTTGTATTTGATTTGACGATTTTGTATGGTAAAAGGGTGTACTACGAAAATATATGAATTATAGCGTATAAAAAACGTTTTAGCTAAGGGCCCTGGTGTTCCTATTTCCATAAAAAACCCGGGAGGGTTATCTATAACAAAGATCGCCCGATCACCCCAGTCGCCCCACGGCGATGCGGTATTTAATTACGCTCAGAGTGTAACGAACGAGTCCCTAACGTCCCCAGAGACCCCAGAGCATTGCGGTTGACAACCATCCGCAATTAAAATTAATATTAATCGCCGCCATTAATTCTACGTCGTTCATCTTTGTTACGTTCAATGTTGAGAAACCTATTTAAATATTCTTATTTAGGCTTTCGTTTGAAACTCGTACTTTAGAAACAAGTTAAATAAAATTTTAACAGCTGTAAGTTGGACTCGGTTGTTAACAATGATTAATAGTCGTGAAATACTATTACAGGCTTTAAGTTTAGCTCGAATTCAATTCGACGCGAATGTTGGGAAATAGGAAATTAGTTGCGTCTAGCATTATGGCAAAAATAATATTGAAAATGTTACTTTTTGTGTATGTAAATGAAAAATTCTTTACTTTTTATGTGAGAAGAGTAGTAAACGAGCCTGCAAAACACCTGATATTAAGTAGTCGCAGCCCATACACATCCACGTATTACCATAAACACGACCGAAATCCTGTCTCAGTTCGAATGTTGGTGCGTTGCTACTACTGAGGCCTAAAATGGTTGCCTCGCTTCAAAGTGTAGCCGGCAACCGCACCTCTCCAACCGAAACGAAAGAAATGTTTTAGGTGGATCATGCGGGCGGCGGTGGTACCTCCCCGATCGAACTATAGTTCTCCTCCTTGTAAAAATACTATTACATTATTTCTCTCAGAGAAAACATTTAAATCTTATCGTATTTGTAGTATTGAATCGTTTAATAATAAGTGAATGACCATAAATCGGTTTCAAAACTAAACTATAATCAACATTGCAAATAAATATCCTTAACTTTTGATAAACGTACGAAATTCGTAGAAGTGATCAATACCTGTCATAAATTTTTGTACTTGCAAATATAAGTCCAACCTGAAATCGATCTGAATATCTTGTTAAATAATGCTAAATTGGAGTATACATACTTTTATAGAGTTCATAACAATGTCCACAATTGAAGCAATTCTGCTGCCATAAGTACAACGTCCAGTCCAAACATGGAGCATATTGTATGAAGATTATCTTGTGGAAGATCGTTAAATGAATATCTCTGGAGTCATTCGTAATCCCTAGAGCATCTGTAATGTAATGACAACCAGACCAATAAAACAAGAATTAACGACATCCATAAATTTTCTCCCATTTGTTATTCGTGGTCTTGAGTATTTGGTTTATTATGCACCCCGTTATTTACTTTACAGACATTACGTCCAGGGAAAATTGCGTATCATATGCTGCAACTCTCTTTATGTCTCGTCGCTAGGCACAGTCAATCGTCAAAACTGGGGAAGGAACCTGAAAACTTGAAACATATTTCACGCTTTTCCAATGCAATGAGCGGAGAGTGTTACGTGGGTAGGGATAGAAGGAACATACGGATTAAGTTAGGGCCACGAAGCTTCCGGCAAAGTTCATCTGGTAACACTTTGCCTTTGGCTACAACACTGCTATGTAATTCTAGTTGATAAACAGATGCTAAAAAATAAAATATTTCAGTAATTTGTCAGCGAATCTTCAGTCTAATCAAATAAGCTGCAGTTTAGGGCCGCCTCCCGCAATACTGACCCGACCATATATATCCGAGAAGCAGTAAAAGTGTTAAGAAGGTATTAATACTCAAAGTACCCTCCAAAGCAGGGCAACGCGCATAAAATTTCTACTTCTAGCGGTCACCTATTCAACTTCCAACCGCGATCGTACTACACAGAGTATTGTAAAGATGAGTGTACCTTGTACGGTATAGTGAGTGAGTTAGTAGAGTATATTGATAAAAGGTTAATTTTCTAAATTAGCGCTATTAATGTAAAATTATGGTACTGTAATTATTTTTACGTAAATGTAAACACACAGTCTCAGTACTTATTCAGCTATTCAGAAGGTTTTCCTTTTATATACATATGTACAGAAGTAGTTATGCGTTGTTTATTAGTACATTTTAGGACTGTATTTTTACAACTAAGAACTGAACTTTAACTTTATATTTGCTCTGATCATTTGACAGTCTGTCCATGCGTCTCCTAAACGTAGCTTTAAGACTACTAATTCTACGTACATTTCAACTGGGATTCCTCGTATATTGATGAGAAAAGGAGCGGATATCCGTAGCACAATGAATGCATATTGTTACCATTACGCGATAGGAATGTACAACCTGTCAAGAATCATTTAGTTTAGGTATTTTTTAAATTGTATCTGTGTTATCCAGAAATGATGCAGAATTGTTTATTTTCTTAAATTGTATCTATTCTTCGTTAAAAGCAAGACGTTCTTGTTTTTAAACTTTTTATTCAATCTTATCAACTATTTTAATCAAACTTCATCAAAATCTGCGAGCAGACTTTGAGTTTTGGTGCAATCCTTTACTACTGTAAAATATGTATTAACTCTCGACTGAACTAATAACAGAACATACACTATAATGCTTCAATGTGAATTGGTTAGAGAGCGACCCATCTGTCGGATGATTTCAAAACGTCCACAGTCTTTAACAAGCTGAAATATCATCATGTGTCAATAGGAACCGGAATCAACTGCTTCATTTTTCCTCAGATTGGCGAAAGCAAGCATGATTTTTACCATTAGTCGGTCACAGTATGTTTTAGCTCCTGACTTTGTGAAACATGTTCATAAACTATATTCAAAAAACACGGGAATATACGCGCTTAACCAATTTCGTGTCACTAAAGGTCTAATTATATTAACAAACGGACAAAATACTAAAAGATTAAAGTATATGTAAAATGAATCACCATTTTCAACATATATGGTAAAGAGATATATTAATTAAAGACTAGTAGTAGTAGTAGTAGTAGTTAGTAGATTACTCCACAATTTACCTTGAAGTGGCTGCCGTATGGAGGTTGATAGTAACTATTTTAAATCCATTTACGTTTTGTATTTAACAAATAATTAATAGGTCTTAAATAAAGTTGACGAATCGCGTAATTAAAATCTATAATGAAAGATGTAATTAGAAACTATTTTAGAACGAAAATGTTTTTACGTTTTCTGTTAATTGCGTTCAAACCTAAACTGGCTAACGATATATTCTCTATGGAAATGAATAAAGCAAGAGTAAACGAAAAATTAAAATTAACTGTGACACGGAGGAATGCGTGTTTGATTCCTATTCGTGCTATATCTTAGGGAAGAATTTAGTTAGATATGTGTTAAGTGTAGGTATTTATGTACTTTGATTATTTAATTTATTAGTTTAAAATCGTATATTTACGTACTCATCTTCATATGTATCTATAGTATCTATTACACAGGGAAATATCGTGTGGATTTAAAAGTATTTTTTAAGAGAGGAATTTTAGCTCCATTTTGAAAAGTTTACCAAATCATTTCTTAAAACAAGCAAAGAGCTATTTAAGGGTATTATCACACTTACCACTATAGGCACCGGCTCGTGTACTATAATACTCTGTGTGAAACCGTGGAATACAATTAGCGCAGTTGCCCAAGATACGCATACGAAGCCCTAATTGCCGGACGTTGGTTGTTTGCGCGACCTAAACCCACGCTGAGTGGGTGGCAGCCACCGTGACCAACATGGTGCCAACTACATTTTAATTTTAGGAAATCTCCAATCTCTTTTTGTGTAACTTATACAGAGTGTTTTCAAGTGTGACACTTTTATACAAATATGATGGAAAAGTTTGTTATGGTTTTTCCCAAAAACAAATATATGGTTATATGTATCAATACATATCGAATTCAAAAATCACTATACACAAGCTTTGTATGTAAAGTTTAAATATATGTATAATATTACATAATTATCATAAAATTGTAATTTGAGTAGATATTAAAGTTTATCAGAAGGATTCCCTATACCTTTGTAACATATTCTTATATTTTCATATTTTGTACAATTTATACTAAGTTAAAACTTAATAAATTTGTTGATATCTACGCATAGACAAACGTTTGGATAAATAAAGTTTTCGTGAGCGGTACTTCCACATTTCCATCCATCCATCGGTCAGATATTTTGAAACCATTTGATATTATTAGGTAAGTATGCATAACACATTATACTACCAACTGCGTATCTATATTTAATGAATTCACTTTGAACATTCTTAAGAGCGTGATGCCCTCAAGTGTTGCGGTTAGAATTGAACGTTTAAACGGTCACGTCTAATTATACCGTAATTTTTGTAAGCATTGACTGGCAACTGTATTGAACGAAGCATATTGTACTCGGATATTATTTATGTAATAACGACGCTACTGTTATAACGTTGTTGAGAAGCTTATAAACAAAACATTTACACAGTTTTTTTTTTTTGTGAAAGAGTAAGAAACGGGCATGCAGGCACCTGATGGTAAGTGGTCACTGCAGCCCATGTACAACCGCGTCCAATCTCAAACAGAACAGAAGTTCTATTTAGGAATGGACGCGGATGCGTTCCTACTCTTGAGGACTAAGATGGTCGCTTCCAATAATGTGTATCCGGCAACCACACCTCCCCGACCGAAACACAATCCAGAACATGTTGCTTTACGGCGGGTTATGAGGGTGGTGGTGGTACCGCCCTGGGCGAGCTCTAACGGCTCTACCTTAAAATAAATACATACATACATACATATAAAAAATAAAACGTTAAATGTTTAACGTGCACTCATAACCCTATATTAGGATTCCCTCGGTCATGGCTAATAGATACACACACGTAGATAAGTATATAAAAACCCAGAGCCGGAACAGAAAACTAAAATAATCATATAAATAATCTCCGCCTGGCCACCGCTGCGCAGGTCATTTCTGGCCCTGAACAATGAACCATGTACGTTAGTGTAAAATATTTTGCTAATTTGAAACACATACTAATTGTAACTATGCTTGTAACTAACGTACAAAAAATAAAACAACGGCAGAGCTTCATAATGAAACGAATTCTACATTAATTAATATCGTAAATATATATATATTTTTCATAATTTTAATGTGTTTCATGAAAAATATTTTACCAAAATATATTACAATATTTTTATGTAAGTTCCTAAATAGGTCTTATTTTTATTTTAAAGAGTCTTCCTCCTTATAAAGTTAATATGTAATTGTTCTAATAAGAGTAAATTAATAAAGGTCACCATGAAAATCTTGAAAAACTACATGACCCGTTTTTTGCAATGTCATTTTGTTAAAATCTAGTTTACTGCCAAGTTCACCTTCAATTCACGTTCTCTTATCAATATACGCTTTATTCTACTTGCTAGTGTTGTTTTAATTCGAATTACGAATAAAACTGTAATTAGTAGGTAATATCGGCCGCTATTTATAGAATTGAAATTGAAATTTTCAACAGTTTATACATATTTATATATATTTATATTTCTTACTAATAGTTTTTTATCCGATTTAATTCACTATACTTCCTATAAATAATACACACATGTAATGTAATTATATTTTATAATTTAAATATAACATACTCAAGGCTTTGTTCAATATACTCGTACTTAGTTCTCTTCTACTCCCAATATTTACGTTCTTACTGCAACGTAAAGGTAAACATTTATGTATGAAATTTAAAATAATAAACGTTGATTATTACTTCGATCTCTCCGATTATCATAAGTTAATTAATTTTATTTGAAATTGGATAAATACTTTTCAAAATGCACAAAATGGCTGCATGCTCATTTTCCATGTTTATTATATAAAATTAGAAGGGAAATGTGACATAAGAAACTAGAAAGTGTTGTTTAATTATTTATTTTGCGTTTTCAGTAAATTTGCCTGAACCATGGGAGCACCAGCGTGGGGATCCCGCGCAAATGGCGATCGGCCGCGGCTACTGCGGATGACCCCGCTACGTCACAGCTTCGCCGCTCCCGCCACTCCGCCCGCACAACCGCCCGCGCGCACGCATGACTATGCTTCAGATGCAGATACTAATAAAAAAGGTATAAAACAACTACAAATCGTAATATTATCAAAACAAATTGCTAGAAGGTGTTGGAAGTTGGACCCGCTGTAAGCAACTGCTTGTATATCAAGACTCCCACCTGAAGACAATTACAGGGGCGTTAACACTCATAAGAACCACGATAATTTCGTTAAAGGAGTTGAGGACCACCGAAGGCTTTCGATGTCTAATACCATAGGGTATTAGACATCGAAAGCCTTCGGCCTCTTACAAGATTTGTATGAGCATATAATCAGTGATCTGTTGACTTACTGAAAGTAGGCACTGTTCGCTGTTGTTGGCTTCAGAAGGTATACCATCGGTAAGAATGGCGTCGATTAGGGCATATTTACGAGTGGACCGCAAAACGCTGATAGAATAAATCTGTAATGTTTGTCTTTATGTGTCAAGATACGAATATAATTGATGTTGACAATGAAGATCATTTGTTATCTAAACTAATCAATTATAACACTTTATCTGATGTCTTGGTAGATGGTCTAAACCATAACAAGTTGTTTTGATGAATGATCTATAGCCAAACAACAGATTTTTTAAATATACATAGTTACGGTTTATTATTATTAAGCACACTGTGCCTGGTTTTGAGGCTTGCGTTATACTTTTCAGAAGAAAGTTGGAACGCCAACCTGTCCCAAAGGTGGCGAAAGTTACGACGCCGGTGTTCGCGACTACGGCCCGGTTCCGGCAACCGCGAGCCGAGTCCCGTGCGGTGTTCTCCGTCGCCCCCGCGACCTCCGCCACACTGTTCACCTGCCCCACCTTCTAAGCTCTCATTTAGACACCGTGGTAAAGTTTATACAACCGCCTCGCTGAGAGTAACGAGTGGGGCACCTGACATAATCAGGGCGTTAGGTAAACTTGGAGGGGGATTACGGCGACGAGCTCTGTCTGCCCATGATGTTTTAGCGCCTCCTCAACAGCAGCCGGCCACATTTTACGTCCCCAGCCCGACAGTAACCAGACAACCGCCCTCGCCATCCCCTCCACGCCAAAACGCCACATTGCGGAGACGTTGCAGTTCTCCTAATGTTTACCGTACAAAAGCTGCGCAAGCGCCAAGAGACCGAACTCCTCTCATAAGCCATGAAGATGAGAGTAGAGATGTCGTCGATTATGCCTACGAAATGGAACGCAGGAAAAGTAAGGATGTACGAAACAGGCCGTATAGTGAAAACGTCGAAATGAACGTGCCTATCTATAAGAATGGGTACAATAATAGATTAACGGCAGATATGTCGGACCGACTTTGGGAAGAGCCTTACAGACTACCTCGTGTACAAGCTCGCCAGGAGCCAATGCAGCAGTTACGTAATTGCGTAGCGGAACTGCGAGTTAGCTCTACTCCAAGGTCTCCGCGGCCGCCTCCAGTGCCGCCCACGTCTGGGCAAAAAACAGGAAAACGTCCTCCTGCTCCTGAGCCTCGAGATTCGCACACATTTGAGGTATGTCTAAATTATTCATTTAAGATATCTATTGTGTATATTTTAATGAAATCTCAATATCAGAGACATAATTATTTGTATTACCTATTTAAAGTGTAAGTACTTGGAAATTTCACGTAGCTATATAAATTATTCGTATTCTCCTTCCAAGTTTATGCTCATTTATTCTAAAGTTGTTATGAATATTACAATCACTCAATCCTGGTTTTCTGTTTTTTTTTTTGTTTTCTATTTCTCAGATATGTACCTACATATACTTTATGTTTAACAAAAAACTTAACTTTCGTTTTTCAGGTGCGTTTTACTAAGTCAGCGGGCGGCAAAGGATTAGGATTCAGTATCGTTGGTGGACGAGATTCTCCGCGTGGTGATATGGGCATTTTCGTGAAAACTATTTTCAATAATGGGCAAGCTGCGGAATCTGGTTTATTGAGAGAAGGTAATATTTATTAATTACTTCGACTTTTATAATACGAAATATAATTTCATTCAAATATTATTATATAATGAAAAGTTGACTTGAAGTTAAATCAACGTGTTGTATTGAGATAACAGATAGATTCTTTAAAAACATTCTGTTGAATGCAGTTATAATAGAAAGGTGGGCATTCCTTACTGACGGTTATGCGACAGCTGCATACTATAATCATCTGCAAGGAAAGCTGCGACCGCCGGCCCGTAAAGTTTATAAAACATTAACGTACTTGTTTTATTTTATTCACATGAAAAAATAAAACAATCAAATTGCATTTCCGATTATCTTATAACTGTTATTATATACTATAATTATAACTGTAGTTGTATGCTTTACAGCGTTTACATTCTGTATAGCAACGGGAGTCTCAATATCCATTATATGTTACATCTATCTAATAAGCAAACCTAAGATGTTATATAAGAACTTACCACTCGGTTCGGGTAATAATAGTGTTTATATTTACATACTTATATTATTTTTCTTTTATACATGTATCCAGTCATTACCTAGTCGCAAAAACGAACAATTGGAAACATCTATTTTGTACGGCGACTGAATTATTATATTGAATTTAATTATTTAATTTCTCGCCCAATTCATATTATAATAAAACTTAACTTATTATGCACCAAAACCTTTCATAGGAATCTGATTACCTGTTGTTGAAAAATATGAGAAAATCCGTCCAGTACTTTTTTAGTTTACCATGAACAGACAGACTGGCAGACGCGACGGGGGACTTTGTTTTATAATATTTAGAGACAATGGCGGTTAACTGAAGAAGAATTGAAGAAGTGCCAACAAAAACCTCCGCCAAGTGTTTCCGTTGAAGAGATTCTTCAACATAATCGTAACAACGCATCTACTTACGACATCCGATGGTATTTAGCCCTGTCTGAGGTTGGACGTGGATGTTCGTGGGCTACAGCGACCATATAACATGATGGTGAGAAGGTCGTAATCAAATTGATATAAAACTCCTATTGAGTCGACCACGGTTGCTTTACTCCTCAGAAGATAAAGTAAAGAGTAAGAAGATTAACTAGATTTTCCATGAACAGTATGTAAAAGGGCAAAATTTTTATGTAGAATTTATATAAATATGAAAATAGCAATTGTTACTTAAAGTTACAAGTGAGGCGACCGCAGTCCTCAGAAGTGCATCTACGTACGACCGCTTCGACGACGTACGTATTGGCAAAACCTATAGTCGCCTCTTGTATTTATATGCAACGACGCCGGTCCACCGTAATGTAAAAATCTACATACTAGTCGTGTGGCTGAATTACATCACAGTTCGAGCCAACGGTTTTGTCACCTTAAAAATATTGCTTTTAACGATCTCTATCTTTTCAACATTCCAGGCGACGAGATAGTGTCAGTGAATGGACGTGGGACAGCAGGGCTGACGCACGGGGAGGCCATCAGGCTGTTTAAGGACGTTCGCGCTGGTCCCGTCCTGCTCAGGGTAGCGAGACGCGCTCCTGTGCGCTGACTGCCCTGCGCCTGTTGCGACCAGTCGCTTCAGGCGCCTACCACCTACTCTACACTGTAAAATCCTTGAAGATTCTAACGTAAAAAGTATTTAGTACACAAAATTAAAATTATAAAATATATGCTGAAATTAAGAAGCTTAATGTAAGTGGAGTAATACATATGTAAGTGGAGTATACAGTTTGTATTCTTGTGATGATTTTTAGAAATTGTTGTACGCATTGGAAATTAATGATCAGAAAAGTAATCTATCTACCTAAAAGTATGTCAGGTCTGCGAATTAGTACTTGGCCAGTATTGTGGATTATGGCCTAAATGCATCGCGTTATAAATGAAAAGATTAAGTAAGTAAGGGATAGTAACGAGTTTTTAAAAAGATGTTTATAGAAAAGAGGTTCCTGCATTAAAAATAATGAAGGCTGTAGAGATTTATAGTGGCTTAGATTAACTTATTAAATAATGCATAAAATGAATATAAATTTAAAAAAAGAACTTTATGTAAAATATGTTCTTGTTTATAATTGTAATTAATTTGGATTTGTAGGCCTTTACTCTTATAAGATATTTAATATTTCCTTCATTATTTTCTACATTAAACATTCCTCTATAATAATGCTAAACTTTAATAGTCTTTCCATAAATATGTACAAGTTATTTATCAGATTTTTATAACGCCTAAGCTTTCTTCGTATTATTTAGTGTGGCGATAATAGATAAGAATAAACTTAATGTTTCCAAATTCTTTTAATTGAGAAAAATCAAGAAGTTGCATTTCTCATTATACCAATCTAATTTAATATTGCTATCAACAATAATTATGTTTACAATAAAATATTACCTACTTACAAATAATACGATGTGTTTAGGGATATGTTGAGTGTATGTGTACATACCTACTACAACATATTTTAGAAGAACAGATACTGCATTTTTAATAAGACAGTGTAATACTGTCCTTAACGCTATCATTAATTTTTGCCGTCCTTTATAACTTCTTTCCTGTAATAAACTACTACAAATAGACAATAAATAACCTATTGCATTTTCAATAGCTTAGTCATTATTGGATAGACCGACAGACGAAGATGTGAACATCTTTATATTATTTGTCTGTGATATTGAATAAGAGATAAGATATAACTCGAAATAGATAAATTTAGGTTATAATATTTATTTATTTTTATAATTACCTACTGCAAGTAAATTATAACCAAATAAAATAGTTTTAAAGTTAAAAGTAAGTTAAGTGATAGCTAAACGCGTATTTAACATACAAGTAAACATAAACTAACAATTAGATAAGGAATATTTCAGTATGTTTGTACTTTCCATACTGTTCATACGAATATATGTATTATAACTGTAGTTTAAGGATTCGAAATACCTAGTGGAGGAAATTTACATGTAATCCATTTAAAATTATGAATATTTTAAAACGCTTGTTATCTCTATTCAATGTTAGCATTTGGTGGAAACCTACAACTGTATTCTCGAATAAGAAATAAATTAACAATCAAAATATCACAACTATTGCCGCCATCTGGGTGTTTTTCAATTTCATTTTTTTTTGTTATCATGTATGTCGATTTAACAGTTTTTATAACTCAGTATTTGTACAAAGAAACATCAGTTTGAATGGTAAAAATATGTGTTTATTAAGTGTTAATTAATTAATATAAAATGTATTACTTACGCACGAAATAACTTCATATTTTTGCATTTTTGTAAGTCTTATCGAATATAAGCTGTAATAATACAAATTCAAATAATATACTTACATATAATATTACATTGTTCTTTTTATTAATTTTCATTTCCTGACATTTATTTCTAAGTATTGGTACCTATTTAAAGCAAAATAATGAATAGAAGGTAAAAATTCGTAATAGATTATAGACATTTAATTGATACCAATATTATTAAATCATTACAAAAATATGGATTAATTATATGAAGCTTTTTACAACCAGTTTCTTAAATATATTTATTACATTAATGGTAAGATGCGGCTTAAAAGCAAAGAATATTCGTGGCAAGTACAAGGAAGTTACAAAAAACATGTTATTACTTACAAGGTACGCTTATAGAGACACCTGTTATCAGGTCTAAAATGCAATGAGTTAATATTTGACCATTAATAAAGTATTTATAATAGGTATCTCTATAGGCACTTCTTTTTCTCGATACTTATTCTATTTTATGCAAGATTGAATTCTATACAGAAAATTTGCAAACAAATATCTAAATGACCGGTGCTTATCTTTCCATGAAAGGTGGTTCATATTACGAAAAAAATATTATTTTCATTATTACAAATACAGTAAAGAATAATAAAATGAATATTTATGAATCCTAGTATTATATAACAAAAATGTATGCTTTGAAGGCATAAGCAGTGTTATTAGTCACATCGCGATACCAACCCATTCCAATCAAAAACCACTTATGTGCAATGCACATTCCTAGATAACTGATAATGGCACTTACAGTAAATCATGGTACTATAACACTTGTACCTTTTTATAACTACAATGCCTAGAATAAAGGACTGAGAGCATTATGCTACTGTCCAGACTAGTATAACGTTATTCAAATTAATAAATAGATAAGTATCATAAGGCAAAAGGAAACAGTCTTGAATATATTTTAAGCTAAAGATACCGATTTTCGCTCTTAACGTCTAAAGGTAATATAAAATAATATGTACAAGTCGCACTTATAGAAATACTGACTGTTGTGGGTACACTCGATCAAGAAAATTCTTTTAATGAAGGCAGAAGCAGGATTGTTGCATTATCAAATGCTTTGAAAATTTTCATGGTTTATTGCAAAAAACTAATATGATTGAACAAATGACTAACTTATGTAACATAGGCAATCGTAATTGCTTGTTATAATAATTGTATTCAGTTGTCTTTCCTTCATCTAATACTTCGAAATATATTCAATTTTCACATTTCAATCAAGTCGAATTAAATTTGTAACGCTGCTTACTATGATGAGTGGCTTTATTCGTTCTGCTTAGGGTTTCTGAGAACTAAAGCAACCTGCCCGGCTGGCAATGCCTTGAGAGCAGCCCAGGCCTGCGTGCGGGTTAATCTTTCCATCGACTGCCCTCCAGCTGAGAGTAGTTCAGCTCCCACTAAAACTCTGCCGCTTTGTGCCGCTGCTCCGCCTGAAATTCCAAACGCAAATATTGTTAACATCCTGGTAAACGTACAGTTATGACAAATTGCTATTTTGAAAATTTTATTCAGCTCAAAATTTATAATTATTTGTAAACATTAAACTAGCAATACCAGCTATTATAGTACGCAGTTACCATCATATGAAAATTTGCGACACGTAAGATGCCAATATATGCGTTGGAAAATGATTTAATTTTACAGTTCTGATGTCCGCAGAAAAAATTGAGAATATTTATTTTCACAATTTGCTTTTTACAATCTTTCACAATGTAATTTTTACTATCTTTTACAATTTAATTAACCATAACTGACCTGCAAACAATTTCTTGATGGTAAGTGGACGGTCACCGTTGGGTGAATCTCTACCTCCGTCTAACCCAAAACCCAAGCCGGCTCCACCGCCAGCCTTTTCCAACAGCACCGTCACTATAGAACTAGTAGTTTTATTGTCCCTTTTAACTTTATTTTCTTCCACATGACAGTCCTTCGACTCCGCTAAAATTTAATAGAAAAAATATATTAGATTAATATAATTACGTAACTACAAAATTACATTACATTTTATAAAATGGTTATTGAATGGATACCTGTGTCAGAGCCGCATCGCTTTACATTAACATTTTCAGGAGTTTCGTCTACAATTTCAATTACAACCTCTGAACGTTGTTCCTGTAATATTACAAACATTACATATATTACTATTCGCTATTTCGTAGAATATTTTACTCGTTGCATTATATATTATGTTATTTTTGTACCTTTAAAATAGTAACAGACTGTGCGTGTGTTAAGCCTAGCATAGTACTTCCATTAATACTTCGAATCTTTGCGCCCCGCTTGAGTCCCGCTTTTGCCGCTATACTATCAGCGAGAACTCGGTGTACCTTAAGAAAAAATGCAGTAACATTATAAAAAATGAAAATTAATTGCAAGTATCCATATTTAAATTGCATGTAGTTTACTTACTGTTACATCCTTAGCTTCACAATCAATACCTCCAGCTAAAATAAGACCTACACTAGTACTCGATCCTCGTTTAAGTTTTATAAATTGTGTTGGGATATTTGCATCGTCAGCTGATTTTTTGTCAATTTTATCATTTACTAATACCGCAGTCTGAGTTTTAGTAATTCCCAGAGATTTGGTATTATCCAATATAATGGAATCTTTACGGCGAATGTTTTCATTATTCGCATTTAAGTCTTTTTTAATTGTGGTGATATCATCTGTTCTTTTAGTTTCTACGTTATTTTTGTCTATTAGTGATGTTTTGTTATTATAAGAATTGAATGTATCAAGACCAGCTTTCTTTATTTCCTTTATAATTTTTTCTTTGATAAAATTCGGTGCATCTTCCACTTTAATAGGATCTGGATTTGTTTCGTTTTGTTTGTTCTTGTTCGAGTTACTTGAGTTTCTCTTCAATCTTGTATTTTTATAATCTGATTTTCGCTGTCGAATATTAACTTCACTGTCCGAGTCAGAATCAGAATCAGCTATAATTTTATTGCGACGCCTGTTTTCACCTTTATTTGCTACAGCACTCACTGAAGATGTGAGTGTAGAAAGGCGTTCAGACGTTTTATGCGTTGGACTGGGAGATCTGTCATAGGACTCATGTGAGAATTTAGTTTCAACAACCGGTGATTTTAGCTTTATATCTCTGCCACTTCTACATTTGGCTGAAGCTAAAATATTCCTCCTGTTAATTGTATCAATGTTATAGGTTCTTGAAACTTTTCTCTTATCGGAGTCAGTAACAGAACTTTCTAAGGAGCTACAGCTGGCTTGTGAACCAGATGTAGCTGCGGAACCCGCCGAAGAGCTAAGAGAAATATTTGTGTCGGAAGATACGGATCGGCATACATTACGTTTCACATATTCTTCACCATGCTTCTCCATTGTCGAAGACTTGGTAGGTATGTCAGGTTTAATACGTGAATACGAAGTATAGTGTGAGACTCTAGGAGATAAACGGGAATTATCTGACTCTACATTTTCTATATTTTGCATCGGAGATGAAGCCGAAGATCTGTAACTCGATTGCGTTGAACTCATAGCTGAGTCGTTGTCACTATCTATGATATCGGTTGATGTGCAAATTTTAATTTCAACATTTTTATATTCATGAATATCACTCAATACTTTTTTATTATATTCCTTCATAACAGTTGTATCACATAATAATGATTTTGAAGTATCTAATGAACTTCTTACTGATGGAGTAAAAGTGGATTTTTTGTTTATTTTATTAAGGGTATCTATCTTATCGGCAATTTTACGTTCTGGTGTGGATTCTTTTGACAAAGACGACGGTGAGTACACTTGTAAAGATTTTCGTTTGAAAGCAGGAGAATATTTAGGTATGTTATTTGGAAGAAAAGTAGTTTTCCACTTTGTGTCATTAAGAACAATAGGTTTAGCAAGATTATTGGACTTACTCTCTTTGCTGAGAATACTATTATGATTTATTTTCTGCAGGAATGTTTTCGATAAACAATCTTGAACTTTTATTTCAGGCAAATCAACTATAGGCGCATGTACTTCTGGTATAACCAATCCTCGTAATTTTGACATTGACTTCTTTCTTTGTTCTATTAAATATTCCAGATTGGATTTATGCGTGGAAATATTTTTATTGCTATTGTCATCACTTACACTGCGAGCATGGTATGTAGTTCGAGCAAATGTAGAATCGGTCACTGATGGTAATGTCGTTGTGCTACCGTAAAAAAGAGGTTTATTCATTATATCCGATTTGATATATCGATCTGTTTTTGTATCTGTAACTGTATGTTCTATTGCTCCAAGCACTTCTGGTCTTTCCAAGTGTCGTTTATAAGAACGAGGCGTTTCGTCGAGATTATCTTGAGATTTTGTGAGACGTCTATCCAAAGATGAGACATCTGAATAACTATTTATATAAGGAGTTGAACTTTTTCTTAAAGTTGAGTGAGTTCTGGTGGGAAGTGTACCACATTTATCCAGACGATCTGAAGAAACAGCAATATCAGTGGAAAACATGGCAATTTTGTCCTTAACGCTAGCCTCACTTCTGGCATCTTGAGTTCTTGATGAATAAGAAAATCGAGGACGAGTATTGGGCCAGCCTGCAGGAAGTCTTGGTGGTAAACGTGTAGGCAACTCTGGCGTTTTTTCAATGGCTTCTGCGGGAGTCTCCACCCCATCGGGAGGTTGTCGGGGACACGTCGGTAAAGGCGTTTCATCGTTAGACAGGCTCTTGTCTTCGGCGTCGCTCTTATTAACTCGATCTGAAAAAATAAAAATAAACATTTAAATACTTATCTTCAAAATATTCTTAAATGTTTTTAATCTATAAGCTTGCGCCATTACACTAACCTCTCCACATTATTAACTGTTTAAAATATCCTACACGCAGTATAAAATAAAAATATTATTTGGTCCTAGACGTGTTCAACTAATTTATTGAATAGATTGATGGTAAGTTTACGCAAGTAATATTGTCAACATTCGTGCTGAGACAACATGAATCACTTCATATCCTATTACAGTTGACCAACACATTAGCTAAGATGATGCGTCATGTTTTCTATACCATGTAATTTGTCATCGATGTATCGGTATATTTTTACACTTACCTAAAAGTGGAATATCCAACGTAAGCTGTCCTTATAACATTATATTTATTAAATCAATGGAGAATATTATGATTTGTGTATTGTATTACTGAGTTTTATTTAAGGCTAAGTTATAAAAGTAAACGGTTACTCAATTTATTTGTAATATTATAACTAAGTTGTACTGAAATTATTGACCAACATAATTTAATTGTTCTAAGGTAATCGACTTCATGTATTCTATAAATTTACATTTTAATAAACTATAAATATGAATTAATTAATATAAACGAAATAAGAATAGATACATCACTACAATTTTAAAGAAGGTCTTAAAATAATATACTAAATTGCTGTCTGCAGGAAGAGTTTCTGCTCTACGGTGATGTTAAAACCTTTTGAATGGTTTGCAGGCTTGTGTTTAACCATGTGAAAATAGTAACAAACGAGCATGCAAACCACCTGATATTAAGTAGTCGCAGCCCATAGACATCAACGTATAACCAAAAACACAGCTGAAATCCAATCTGAGCACGAACGTAAATACGTTGCTTCTCCTGAGGACTGAGATTGGTCGCCTCGCTTCTAAGTGTAGCCGGCAACCACGCCTCTCCAACCGAAACACAAGTAATGCTTTACGACGTATTACGAGGGCAGCAGTGATACCTCCCCGGTCGAACTGTGATTCGCCCACCTTTAAAGTATTTCATCATTAATAATAAAGTATAAGAGTTAACATCTATTTTAATAGATATTTGTATTAAAATTGATAGACCTCTTTGATGTTTTTCTGCAGTGACATTGTCACTAAGCGTATTGAATAAAGGGTATTATGGTAGGATAGAATCATTTTCTCAAGCCGTCACATATTAATGTTTATTATGTAAGATTGACTTCAGGTATGTCTCTAATTTTATATGGACTAGCTATATTGATTGGTTGCAGAGCACGTGTTACATTGGGTAGTCTGCATGCTCGTTTGCTATTTCCATGAGGTTCATACATACTCACATGTCAGATCTGCAAATTTGTCGTAAAAATATTATTCCGTACGAGATTCGAACGGAGGTATTGAGAAAAGTTTACAAGATGATATGTTCGAATGAGCGGTAACATTGAACAGTAATCTATTGTACCTGTTTTTCGATAAAATTGTTAATATTCATAACAAGCTAAGTAAAAATAATTTTATATCCCCACATATCAAAAATAGTTGTACTAATACAATATCATATAGGATTTGGTTATTTCATCCTAAAGGGTCGCAAAGCAATGATGATCGACTTCAGATGGGACTACTGTTTTATTTAAAGACCAGTTCTACAGATATTCTTCGCCAGAGATCGCGTAACATCAGACGAACTGCATACACTTCCAACTTTAACCTTAAAGTGTACCTTCTTTTTCTTCTTGTATAGGATGTAAACACCAAGAATGCCGTATTTTAATAACACTGAACGATTTTGTGTCTAACACTATTACATTTTTCGTATACATCACGTTTGCACTACAGCTTAATTTAAAAATTAATATTTAATGTACAAAATTACTACAATGTCACCTCAGTAACGATACATACGTAAATACATAAACCTGAAGTAATACGCTTGCAGATCAGGCACACTTCGGTATATTTAGACAAGTGTTAAGCTGCTGAAATTCAGTTACGCCTTTGAATTACGTACACGACATTCTTGTTTATAATTATTATTGTATTGTCACTTATTTGGAACAAAGACATTGAATAAATTTATTCAGTTGCGAAAATATACTGAGGACACCTCACGCGCTACAATACACGATATAGCCTACCTACTTTAAATACCTACACTGCAAACGGTCTAGAGGTCACTCATATTTTACAAGATCGGTTTAAAAACAGTGAGTAACGTTTTCCTACAAGAGAGCAGACACGTCAATTTTAGGTCAGGTGATTTCATTAAAACGTTGATATAGGATATACAGTTACTTGCAAATAATGAAAGCCACCGACGCGATTATAAAAGTAATTTTAATACGCAAGGATTTCAATTTTAAAACGGAAATATAAAATGTTATGAAATATTCTTCAAGTGAAGGTGTTTCGTATTTCTGAGACTACGTGAGAGAGATTCATACCAAACCGACGATTTTTCACATGTCCAAAAATTTGGATACCTGTGATTTATATATTTACTATTTAGTAAATTTTATATTTGCTATTTAGTAGATTTTCATGTCACGAAAAGAACAAGTGATCGCTGCAGGCTGCTCGCAATATACTCAATTCTTTAACATAGTACACGATAGGAGTAGACTCTTGTATAAGACATACATAAATTCGGCCGGACTAAAGTTAATCGGTCACTGCCATCCATAGACATCTGTGACCCTTTCCATTTATAGTAAGACTCGTACCTGAAGTGCAGATGCGTTGCTATTCAGAGTCCTGTATACATATTTTTTCACAACGTAAATCTGGTCACAGAAACGCTACACTGATGCTATTAGGCAGGAATAGATATTGTGGTGCTACCGCTGTAGACAAACGTCGAAAGACAGCCAAAATCTCCAATGTGACGTAACATGCAAAACATTGATAATTATTATAACTGGAAATATAATATATTATTATAAATTACTGGCACTAAATATTAGTATGGCAATAATATGTGACCTAATATTTTCTGTCACCATTGTTTAATTAACTCTTACTACACTTATTTCCCCATACTAACATTCCGTGTGAAGACATGAAATACACGAAGATGAGTACACGTCGGTGTACTTCTTCCAGGTGTTCACCCAGATCCAGATTTTTGACTGAATGGGTATCGAATCCTGAAACTCTTTGAGTGTCACCTGCACAGGTAATTCCTCGGCTATTTTAGTTGTAAATGTTTAGATGGTGGATACGTATTTGCCATAACCACCATCCATTGCTATATTTATTGAAAAAGATTATGACTAAGTACGCACACATTCACCAAGTAAACGGTTGTGTACTTGTAACTCATTTGATAACAATATGGAGATCTTTAGACTATTAGATATATATATTAGATTATTAGACTTAGTTTAAATTAGATTTCACATCAATAGACTTATAATTAATAATATTTTTAAATAAAAAGACATAAGATACATATTAATATTTGATTGATAACCATGTCGTTCAATCAAATAAGAATTGTTCGTATAAGAATTATTTAACTTCTTATAGTTCAATAATTGTACGACTAGTAATTAAATCGTATTGATTACAATGTATACGGACCGTGAAGAGATATTGAGCGTCTCGGCAATCTTCTTGTGTCCAGCATTGTCAAAACTTACACGACCGCAGAGTCGAAAGTTATTTGAACCAATTCAAAACATTACACTTTCGTTCACGAAACCTGTTTCGGGTTGTCGTTCATTCATGAAAAATTTACTTTCAACGAATCGGAAAAAAGTGTACAAAACAATGGTACCGGCACATCAAGAGGACAAGAAGTTCATTTCGCCAAGTTACAACGTGACGTCACTGGGTGAGTTAAAAGAGGTTCGAGCCGAGTATGCGGAACATTTCCATTAACGAGAAAATAACAGTTATTTGAGATAGGGCAGTCCGCGGCCCGCGGGTCGCGGTGCGTGGTGCGTGGTGCGTCCGATGTGCGCCCACGGCGGCGCGCGGCGTGGAGCACTCTCGAGCGGAGCGCGGAGCCGCCGCGGCGGAACACGATGTACTGAGTGGCCGCGGACTTGCAGAAATTTGCAGCGTCGCCGCCCTTGACGGGGGCGTTGCTCCGAGTCAGGGACGGACGCCGAGCTGCGCACGCGACTCCCCCGCAACCCTCGACCCGTACAACGAATGAAAATTCTATTTCTTCAAATCTAGTTTTGCCTCACTCAACTACAATAAGTTCCAACTCTCCAAAAATATTTTATTCCTGCGTTCCTTCACTTTTCTATTTACTACTACTATATTGACTTAAACACACGTATCCATCAAATATCACATATTTCAAACTTAAAAAACCACTTTTAAACATATTTTCTGTGCAGCGTAGATTCCCCAGACCAATTTCAGATCTTAACCTCTGCAACCGAGATCAGGATATTCTTGTACCGGTCATGCTAGGCATCGATCAGTAAATAGGCTATTTTTAGTGCAAAGGCGTTGGAGGGCGGCGACCGTGAGCGGCTAACGCGGCAGACGGCGCTCGCGCACCACAGATGTCAGGGTCGCGGCGCCCCTTGTCCGTTGCGCTCTACTTCCGATCTTATAAATTCTTATTCAAAAATCCTGCTTTTAAGTAGATACACTTTTATTTATTAGAAGAGCAGCAACCAAGCGTATAGGCCAACTGATGTTATGTCGTCACTGCTCACATGCTGCTTGACATCTACATCCAACTTCGACTGAATTCTTCTTTGAGGTCGTACGTATATGCCTAGATTCTAGAACTCTAAGTTAGTCGCCTTGCTGGTAAGTGAAACCAGCAACTACATCTCGCCCACCGAAACAAGAATTGTATCACGTTAATTGTAAGGATAGCAATAAACGTACATACTTTGAAAAGTCTTTGTGAAACTTTGACGGTGCTTTCTTTTAGTCCACACGAGAGCGAGCGGCGCGGAATGCACACAGAGATGACGATTCCGCGGCCGCGGAGGCTGGAATGCTGCCGGTGCCCTCCGCCGCCCCTCGCAATCCGGACGCGGCCTTTAAACCGCTCCAACGTGTTCGCAAAGTTGTTTGCACATTTTTTTACATTCTTGTCCCTTATTAAATTCTCTTTTAGCCGTCACAGTAGGGCTCTAGGCATAGAGTGGGAACTTCTTGCGAGAGTAATTTATCGGTTATATATTTTTTCTCTCTCCCGCTTCGATTATACGAGAAAGTACGCTTATAACCGCCTACTGATGCAAGATATTTTCCAGTCCAATGATAGACATATTGAAACGTCTAACTATTAATTACCTATGTATAAGGATCCCAACACGTCTTGTTTTAGTATTAAAACTTTCGTTAATATTTCTTGATGAAGACAAATAATAGGAACCTACAGATGAATTAAGCTTAAGCGTAGCAAAGGTTAAGTAATGGTGTATTCAACGATTATTCTGAGACTTACAAAACTGAGAACGAAACTATGAAATGAATAAGTGAAAGAAAGTGCAATCGATTTCACTTTCAAAACTAAATTAACTTTCTCCAGTGACATGTCTTATGTAATACGAACAAGATAAAACATAACCACGGCATTCATATCTTACATTTAAATCTAAAGGTCGTCGGGCTATATCGACACACCTTAAACTACTAAGCTTACCTCAAACTGTCAAGCCATGTTTATCACTAATCGCTACCAGGAATACGAGTTCATTAAACATTTTAACAAGTCGGAGGAATGAATGAAGGTTGAGACAATAAAGAAATAAGTTTTATACAAAACCACTTTTTCTTCATCCGCTGTGTACAGAGTGAATGATTTTAAGCAAAAGGCGCAATACGTGTACGTATAAGTTGAATTCACATCGGAAAAAATGTTTTAACGATGGCACGCCGGCTACTGAAATCAGTTACGTCCTGGAATTCAACAACTCAAACTGTACAAAACGATACAAGAGTGTATTGGAAGTGTACTGCAAATTGTGACTCTATGCTGTCTGAGGTAGAACACAACATTATCGACATCCAATTTTATTGAAGCGCTTTTTCTGATGTTCTTAAAAAGAATTCCAACATTTCAAATTTAAATGGCCAGTGGATAAAAATCTAAGAACACGTATCAAAATATTTGTATTTCTTCTTCGGTCGCTCCATGATTCGACTTTTAATTCGAGAGAAGTCAATGTCATTTCTTTATTTTACTGTCATTAAAAAGATCATTTGGAATCATCGACTTTAAAATAGTACGACTACATGGAATTAAAACTATTCGACAATAAACCATAAAAGATGCTAAATAATAAATTCAAAGTCATTGAAAACTACATCTTGAAAACATCCATGGCATAAAAATATCATGAAATAGTAGCTCAAGAATATAATAGTAAGACTTTTCAGTAAAATATTTCTAAAATGCTTCTATACGATTGCACCAGATAGACCTGCCAACAAAACAATGTCAAGTGTCGTAAAATGTTAAAATTAAACCCTGTTAGAGAAATGAATGGTAAAGCGACATTACCGGTGCAAAGAATCGTCAATCACTTTCAATCATAAAATTGAAGTCGTGGCATGCAAAGTGGTGGCTGAACAATGAAAGCTGACGGGCAGGTCGTCGTTACTTTAATGGTCGTGCAGCGGAATTCCAACTCGCCTTACTTTCCACGCGGGAATTTATTTGTGAGTACCCTTTGTGATCGGAACGGCTTTGAGATAAAGCACATTCATCATTTCGATACGTTTGCAATTACGGCTTAAAGACTTTTATTCTTTGGTATTTTGCATCAGCCTGTATGCTCAGAGATGGTTTGTTACCAGCTAGATAACTTAGATTAGATTACCCAGAGGTAGAATGAAAATCTTTATTTTACACTTCACTTGCAATTCGTACATAATAAATATCAGTATCTGAACCTAATTGCAGTAAGTTTTTGTACTTATTGAAGAAAAAAAATTGAGAAATGATTTGACAATATATCATGCGACAGAAACTGGTCATAGGCTATTTAAATCTTTATTAATCTTTGATACACATTAAGGTACTTTTATTATCAAAAAAACATTTTTTCATTCTTCATCTTATGTGTAATGTTAGAAGCCTTTTAAAATATTTGAAGAAAATAATGACAACATAATATCGTTTGACATGTCAAACCTTTGAAGTGAAAATCGTTCAAGTGAAAACCTTTTTCTTCGGTATTACTTAATTGTTCCTATGTATATTAGTCGTATGTCTAATAAACATAAAATAAATATAGACATAAATAAATATTTTATTTATTGTACTTTGAAATAATCCAAAACCACTAGACCGTTTAAAATATTATTATAGACAGCTACATTTTTACAAAAAGCACCCAAGCTCCTAAATCCAGCTTAAAAGATTATGCACAGTGAAAAGTTTGATAGAAGAGTAAACTAATTGAATTATCTCAAAACCAAGAACTATCCCGTATCTCAAAACCAAGAAACATATCTTGTTGAAACATATTTTTGTGAAATCATTCTGAAATTATACGTTTTTTTACTAAATTTTGTTCTAGCAAGCGTTATAGTTTTGTGAGAGATTAATATTTTAAAGAATATATGTAAGAAGGCAAAGTATGCCAATGTGAATGAACGCGTTTTTTTATTTCTTACTATGCATATACAGTTCCACCTCTAATTTTTTTTCGTTACTTCACACACAAAGGTTCGTAAAACACATCAACCTTCAAAATTATTATTATGTAGTACTATAGGTTTCCAAGTAACGAAAGAAACTTTGGTGTAGTGTACCGACCGCCATGTCAACGAATTTTAAAGGGCCATTTTTAGCCATTTTGTAACCGAATATTAAAAATGTTTAAGCTAATTATAAAAAAATATTACCACAATACCTCCGACTCACAGTTCAGGATATTATGTAGGTAGGTAAATTTGCATAATTATAGACATAAATCCTTGAAACAAGTATCAGGAACTATTACGCCATGTGCAAGGAATGAACAGATGCGCCAACGGACGGCGCGCCGCAAGGTGCACTTTCACGGCTCCAACACGCAAAAGCTCACACATTACATAACAATAATTTATATAAACAGAATGCTATCAAATTAAAATTCTTGGCATTAATGCATTGGAACATGGAGTCGGTTAAGTAACGTAAAGAACAGGATCTTTTATATAATAAGAAATGTGACGGATATTGAACCAAAATGTATAGTAGGTACATATGTAAGTATATAGTCATTTGTACTTTAGAATCTGTATAACAAATTACTTGTAATGCTCTATGAAAATATTTTTTTGCTAACCAACAAACACTATTATGGTTTCTGTTTTTCGCAGAAATGACTAGATCTTTATTTTCAGGTTTGACTTTTTATAGAATAAAAAGTGAGGGTAGATGTAGCTTAATAATTATAATAACATACGTGATATATGTATGAGATTTGAGGACCTTTGTTAACCGGTTGGTTTAAATATTTGATTGGATGAACGTACGTAAATTCCCCACAGAGATGTAATAATAAACCATTACGTTTCATTAGCATTTACAACGACCTACGAATATTTTTTGTAATGAAGTAACAAACGAATTCCACTTTAAAAATTTTTAGCTCTATCAAAGAACATTTGTAGCCAATTCAATAAAGAACAAGAGTACTGGGTCTGAAGTCTATCATACACGTATTACTACTCCTCGGGATTAAGAAGTTACGACGACAAAATGCTGTTTTATCACGCTCTTTATACTAGAACACAGCAATGCTACTCTGTCGCTATAAGGCGTAAATAAGTTTGGCAACGGTGGGTACCGATTTCTCGAAAATCTCTCACCTTTAAAATGCCTTTATAAATGATACTATTCCTTATTGCACTATCTATTATTATGTACCGGGTACTCACGATTAACGATTTTTTATTTTTTATTGCTAATATTTCAAACCAGTGTCATGGGACGTGATCACGGCTAAACTAAAATATAGTTGATCGTGAGTACCCGAAACATGATACAATGTAAAAATTCTACGATAATATTAATTTAAAATCATAAAAATATGTAGCTTATTATTATTATGAATTAATTCATTTACTTACCATCCCAGAAGGTCCGCTCGAAAGATGACTTTCGTTTGCTTGGTTTAGCTTCAGGGGTTCTTTTCCTGCAATAATAGAAACAATGAAATAAGTTACACGTAGATATAAATATATAGCAAGTATATTATTACTTTAATTGTTAATATATTGTGATAATTATATATCAAAAATATTTTTATAAAGATGAACCACGAAGTATTCTGCCGCTTTGTACATAATAATTATTCATTTATTAAAATAATAATGATTATTACGATATACGCGTAACATTACGTGTACATTAACCTTTTGAAATATATTTTTATAGAATATCTTTTTCTTATTTACAAAAATTTCAGGGCACTTATGGATATAATATGTAATCATTACCAAATCATTATTTCACATCGTAATTAAACGTGTATCTTAGTTACTTTTGAACTCTAAATAGAAAATTTAATATTTCCTACAAAATCTCTTTATTAACGGACGAATTATACCTGAGAAATGAAAATAACAAAATAATTTAGTTTGCCTTAATTAAAACTTAATGAAATT
>DWON01000020.1:0-58360 GCA_018251015.1 Phocides pigmalion okeechobee
AGAACTTCAGTTCTGTTTGAGATTGGACGTGGTTGTCCATGGGCTGCAGTGATCACTTAACATCAGGTGACCTGCATGCCCGTTTTTTACTCTATCACGACAAAAAAAAAACAGTAAAGATTCTAAGAAGTTGTGATAAGTAAATATATAGATATTTACTTAACACAACTTCTTAGACGTAGGATATTTAAAATGGATACATTTAATACTGTTCCTGTAGCGTGCTGCTGTGTTTACGTCGGCGCTACAAGATTGTGAGCGGACATTATGTCTGTGTGTTCGTAATATTATACGAATGCTAAAAATACAATATTTCAATGAATTGTCTAAAGAATATAGCTCCAGGTTAGAGCCTCCCGCCTCCCGCGACGCTGACTCGGTATAATATATAAGCACCGCAGTGTTCATTTACTAAAAGATGGGAGAACTATAGTTCGATCGGGGAGGTACCACCGCCGCCCTCATAATCCGCCGTAAAGCATTACTTGTGTTT
Organism: Phocides pigmalion okeechobee; assembly: GCA_018251015.1. Classification (NCBI taxonomy): domain Eukaryota; kingdom Metazoa; phylum Arthropoda; class Insecta; order Lepidoptera; family Hesperiidae; genus Phocides; species Phocides pigmalion. The sequence continues at coordinate 494 of DWON01000020.1, forward strand.
AGGTTGGAGAGGTGCCGTTGCCAGCTACACTGTGAAGCGAGGTGACCACGTTAGTCCTTAGGAGTAGCATCTATGTTCGAGCTCAGGTAGGATTTCAGTCGTGTTTGAGGTTGGACGTGGATGTTTGTGGGCTGCGGATACTTAACATCAAATGGTTTGCATGCTCGTTTGCTACTCTTCTCATATAAAAAATGTAACATTTTGACATTTCTTTCTCTATTAGATACTATTATTAACATACTGTTATTCTCGTTTCAGGTTGGAGCGACCATGGCGAGCGTTTACCGCGGGCTGGCCGACGGATATAATGGCTAGGAATCTTGGCATTAATTCTTCCTTCATCAACGGTGACCATTGTTACGTGCTGGTTAGAGTCTCCAGGTAAAACAAGTTGTCTATTTACCATTGAATCCAAAATAGTCATTTTATGATAATATGGTTTGTAGGAAAGGGAAAAACAGACGAGGCATCCCATTGAAAAGCTGGAAAGGAAAAAATTTGTAATGATAGCAATCTCTGGACGAATCAAACTTCAGTTCTATATGAAGTTGATTATCGACATCCATGAGCAGCAATAGCATCTTATATCAGGTGGACTGCATGCTCGTTTGCCGCTGTTTTTAAAAGACATCAACCAATCAATCAATTGATATATCGCTGGTCGTGAGTTTTTCTTAGAATCAAAATTATTGAAGCCAGAGTCTTCACTGACTTGAGTAGTTACTCCTGAGGATTAACACGGTTGCCTCGCTTGTATCCGGACCTCTCCACTCTAAACGTAAGAATTGCTTTACGGTGGATGTTTTTTATGTGAGAAGAGTAGCAAACGAGCATGCAAACCATCTAATGTTAAGTAGTCGCGGCCCATAGACATCCACGTACAACCACAAACACGACTGAAATCCTATCTGAGCTTGAACGTAGATGCGTTGCTACTCCTGAGGACTAAGATGGCCGCGTCGCTTCAAAGTGTACCCAGCAACCGCATCTCCCCAACCGAAACACAAGTTATGCTTTACGGCGGATTATGAGGGTGGTGGCGATACCTTCCCGGTCGAACTTCTCCCACCTTTAATTTTTTATGTTTGTATAGATTCCGAGAGACTGCCAAACTTGATGATCTGCCGTCCAACATAGGCGTAGACGATGTGGTCTTCGATGCTATCCAGGACACGGAGATTGGCGATACGGTGTCCGTCGCCGACTTCATCAGGAAATACGGGTCACACTACATAGCATCTTATATCACTGGGAACTCCTTGTATCAGGTGAGCTGGATATACTTTGCTCTTGATTATTGTCTTGCGTTTAATTTAGTGTGGAATGAGAGAATGTCTGGTGTTTTCTGTTGTGAAGTTATTTGTATATTCTGAAGTCCCTAAAAATTTTCGTCCCACGTTTAATCGATGCTGCTGCTGACAAGAGGGCTTAACTACACTTACATATTTCTGTCAATTTCCTATTTTTTTACCTGTGATATTGATGCACGCATGAGCCTTGATATTAAGTAATTCGACAGCCCAATCCGCGTCCAATGTCAGAGCTGGAGCCTTCTTTAAGATCGCTTCACTTATTACTGTTTAAGTGAAACAACTTTAGAGAGTATATCTACTTCGCGGAATTATGAGATCTGTACCCAATTGATTGATTTCAGTGTGTATTTTCTTTTTATTAAAGCGACCATACTGTCCATATCATGTTAAAATTATTGACGCCCTGTAAATGTTGTAATCAAATCTATATAGAACAGAAGACTTAACTCATGTTACTCATATGTTGATGCGTTGCTACTGCTAAGAACATAGATACTAGCCGGCAACCGCATCTATCCAACCGAAACAAGTGTGTTTACGGCGGACTTAAAGACAGCAGTGGTACCTCCCCTCAATGATAAATGACAATGGTGTTATGATGATGGTCGAAAGGTATTCGTGTTCTCGCGTGGCGTGTACACACGAATCAAGGAGCGAGTGAAGGCGCACGGTGTAGCTCAACTGCCGCCAGCAGAAATGTCAAACTTCTTCTCCCCGCTGTTCGCTGAGCACGTCGGCGCGGTCAAGGTTCGATTCCCGGTTTGCTTCTGTACTTTGTTACTGACTAAAATAAAATATAAATCTTTCGAAGTAAAATAAATTACATCTTTTTGACAAGTAAACATATGCTACATGAAAATATTTTATAATTACAAAAAAAATGCAAAGTTGTTTTTTTTAATTTTTATTTAGTTTTGAAGTAAGAGTTCCATATAAGTGTCCGTTAAGTCTACTCTATATTTGAGTGAAAATTCAGATTAAATTGGTTTAGTCAATATATAGATCAGCTTGTAAATGCGGGCAATTTTTATGTTAAATAGAATTTCTGTTCTATTTGAGATTGGACGTGGTTGTCTATGAGCTGCAGTGACCACTTAACATCAGGTGGCCTGCAAAAATCATAGCAGTTATAGCCAAGTCAGATATTTTACAGTTATTATCAAAAAACGCATTTTAATTAAATTTAGTGTCGAAGTGTATAAATTAAAAATTATATACATAGAGATAGACAACTAAAATACAAAATACAATCTCATTATTTTATTAAACAACCATTTTTAAAACTTTCCACACTACTTTCTTTTTATTATAATAGCTGAGTTATAATAGAGAATAATTAAATTTAATTAATTAAATTAATTAAATTAATTAAATTAATTAAATTAATCTATTGTAGTTATAATAGAAAATGACAAAGTACAGAATCAAGCCAAAATATGATATGTGTGATAAGCATCCATACATTACAACTTGTTCATACAACAAAAAAGTCATCAAGAATCATTTCTTAATGGATGTTTCACTGCAATATCATTCATGGCATCGTTGCCATCCATCAAAAACTTCTTTTCTCATAATTATCCACTCATATCCATGCATGCATATGCATCGTGTGCACTTATCATTAACATTTTCACATGACACGAAAATGCTCAAACATTTCATCAAATTTTCATTTTTCGCAAAATGAAGACGTTGTTTTTTGTTTACATTTACAAACTGTAAAATAGTGTAAAGCCGTATCGCGGCAGCCTTTTTAAACTGTTTTTTTTTCTGATATTCAATAAAATTATTATTATTATTGTATAAGGAAATTGTTTAAAGAGGTTATTTAATTAAGAAAAATATTAATAAAAAATCTGGAACATTTGAATATCGTTAATTACATTTTGACGTTGAGTTTCAAAAGAGAGCTCTCCTACCTCATATGACAATAACTTGCAATGAGATGAGTTTCAAACTTTTAGTATTTCTAACGTTTAAGGCAAATATTAATAAAAAACCGAAAATAGATATAATCAGCAGACATATTCCGCGGTTTATTGACATTGTAATGAAAGTAAAATGTTAAGAAAAGAAGTTTTTCGATAATCCTACGTTGACCGCAACGTCGCGCCAAATAAACCACCCCTTAAATTTTCAAAAATATCTTTGTAAAACATCGAATATTGTGTCTGCTCTCACTCCAGGTGTTTGTATTCTCTAGAAACGTCTACTCTATGATCAAAGACAGACTAAAGAGTAAAGGTGTGGCTGACATAACAGCCAAGGAGCTGGAAGGATACTTTTCTCCCTGGCAGGCCAAACACATTGGCCAGATTAAGGTAATATGTATTTATAGTGCCAGTAGTTAGCAGTAGAAATAGAGAAAGCTTTGTACTCTTAGTCACATTTTGGAAAAATATATTGAGTTACGGAGTTGTAAAGTTTGAGATTGTAAAATAAAAATAAAAACTAAAGGATTAAACTGGAATAACGCAAAGTTACTTCACAAAAAATGCAATAGATACAATATAAATATGTATATGACAATTCATTTTACAAAAAAAATGTTGTAAGATTTTGAATATGTAAAATTTGCAGATTTTTAAATTTTACATTGGAATGGTAAAATGTAAACAAATTCATTTTTATTTAGCTTTATCAAGCATGTTTTAATACTACATTACATTCTTACGCGTACTATCATCAAACTAACGATGTGAATCATATTTAATTACAGAACTAATTTATTCATCATATTCATTTTATCATCACGTGTCACGATGTTACTCATAAAGTTACTTGTTTTACTAATACTATTCAGAGTTTTTTATAATTATTATTTTTTAAGTCCATGAAAGTCCTTTTTTAATAACATGTCGAATCATTCTTGAACCCTGAATGAATTTATAATGAATGAATTGAATATATAATGATTTATTTTAATAAATAATAATGGATATTTGTCGAAACAACGATCTTGTTGCTTTTTACAATCTTTTGTTTTATAAATGAATACATTTTTAAACCTTACGGTTTATAATAATAGATAAAAGAGTTGCTATTAAAAATCTTATTCCCTATATGGCAACTACCACAAAAACTGTGAAATGCTAAAAACTTACCCAGTCACGCTGCTAAATTGCGAATAGATAGAGAGGGAGATTTACCGAATCGGTATTCCATTTTTTTTTAATTGAGAAGAGCCGAAAATTAGCAAACGAGGATGCAAACCACCTGATATTAAGTGGTCGCAGCCCATAGACATCCACGTACAAACACAAACACGAACGAAATCCTATCTGAGTTCGAACGTAGGTACGTTGCTACTTCTGAGGACAAAGATTGTCTCTTTCCAACCAAAACACAGTAAGGCTATACCGCAGATTATAAGGGCGCTTCAAAATGATGTTAAATGGTTGCTGCGGCCCTTGGACACTCTTTGCAAACAACATACAACCTCAGAGAGAACTAAAGGGTATCTAAAATAGCACATAGATGCTATGCGGCTTCTAAAAACTAAGACGGTCGCCTCAATTCTAAACTGAAGCCGCACACGGCACCTCTCTAACTGCAACATATAATTGCTTCACGGATTTTGAGGGCGAGACTGTTACATATCCGATTGATCCATAGTTCGATCGTCTGTTTAAAACTCAACCGTAAATACATACTTAACCACAAAAACAATCTGTGTCACAAATTCACATACTTTTATTCCCCAGGTTGCAAGCGGTAATAAAACTGTAGAGAATTGGGCGATAAAACGCCTAAGAGTTCATTACTACATCTTCTCGTACCCAAGTTTACTAAAGCTGCATGGAGAGCCAGCTTTGTTGAGAAACTTGGACACGTTGCTAGGAAATGAAGCCTTATTACAATTGGAATTAAAGACATTATCCGTTGCATTCAAGGATGCGAAAAAGAAGAAATGGTTCGAAGAAGTGATAGACAATTATTTAAAACTTTGGGAAAGTAATATGTGATGAATGATTGCCGGTTATTTTAAATCAGAGAAATTGTTAGGGATACCATATATATTATTTATAACTTCATGTTATTATGTACGCATTGAATGATCTTGCAGTCCATATATGTTAATGATCATTGCAAGCAATGAGTATCTGAAAACAATATCAAACTGGACTAAAAACTCTTCATACTCTACTCGAATACCCATATTGATGTTGCTCTTTCTGAAGACTGAGTTGGTACGACTCCTGTGTCGTATGTAGAGTCAGCTTTAATACATTTTGAATAATAATACAAAAACACAAATAACAGCAATTGAAATAAATTGATGAGATATTTGTATAATATATCGCCAACAAAGCAATATATTGGCACATCTATATTTTGTGATTTTTACAGAAACAATCAAATTGATGGAATGTTTAAAATAAAACTGTGAATTTATTTTGACAAGAATATTGAATATCTTCTCATATTATGAAAAGTAACGCTAAACTATTTTTCCTTTAAGTAATATAAATAGTTTAATATATAAATTAAAAATATTCAAACAGTTAGTCAGTATAAACATTTAACCATTTTAATAAATGTGCCAATACACCGCTATATGATTGATATTTTAAAACATTTTGCCTAAAATATCTAAGAAACTTTACTGCCGTCCTTTTAACATTATTTATATAAAAATGAATTTAACAATTTCATTCCCAAAACAGTTCCTTGGTTTAAAATACCGCTGTACATATAGTTAATTTAAATATATTTAAGATAATATAATATTCGAATTAATTAGTAGTTCCAATGAACACTACAGTTTCAAGATGTAGAGTTGAAACAATGATTATAAAGACAAATTTGACATTTTCAAATTGTAAAAAAAGACAATTCTAAAAGGCAATAGATACTGACTGTTGATTTGATTTAATAAAATGAATTATGAATTATTCTGAAATTAGTGATTGAAATTAAAGAATCTAAAACAAATAAAATAAAATTGATGATAATTTTAATTAATTAATTAATTGCAAATATATTAGAAGAAAAGCAAAGAATGTCGCTTATACATTTATAGCAATCAATTATTTATTTTCTGCCAAGCACATTATGATTTAATCTAATTTTTATTAATGAAAAACATGTAATAACAATTTTCAATAAAAATTTTCTAAACACAATATATAAAAGTATAATTTTTCGTAACAAGACTGAAATATATAGACGTAAAACAAGTACCCAAAATCCAGTCAAAATCTATAAATTCGTGTTTCATAATATTTTTATAAATAATATTGAGCAAAATGTGATCGTACAAGTAAGAGTTACAGTGAAGCAACCTACTTATTGTTTAGAATAAGTTAAGGATTTGTATTTTTGTAAATATTTATTACACAAAGTGTTTAATTAGTAAAATATATCTATTTACCGTCGACAGAATTTAAATTAGCGACATCTATCCCATTTTCTCCAAACTAAATGTTTTAGTTAAAAATGTATTTTGAAAATTTGAAAGTACGGAAATGATGTGCAATAATATAATTAATTTTAAATACTTGTACAAAAATGTGGGATCAAAAGCCGGAGTGCATTTACTATTTTTGGATATCGATATTCAAAGGATGTAAATATTTTTGGAAAATTATGTAATAAAAAATGTTTCATGACTGATATGTCGTTTATTTTTAATAATACTTCATGGCGTACTATAGATAAATTGGTCTTACGGCGTAGACAATCTAATAATGTCTGAGACGAATCTTTTTTAAAGTAAGTAACAAATCTACGTTATGCATTTTTCTGTTACTCCCTGTTTAAATTTTTACGGTTTCATCGTGAGGCAGACCTCTTGTTAAAAATCTTTCTATATAATGTTCAATCTTCTATCGAACATTATAATCCTTACATTATCGAAATACATTGTACCCATAAATTCAAGTTATATTATTACCCTTTAATCATAAAAAAACGAAGTATCAAATAGTAATTGAAATGGAATACTTATAACCGAATAGAATGATGACATATCCGTACAGATATCAAAGATCAGTTACAAGAAAAGTTCATGGAAGCATTCTTTATTCAAATTACTTTTGAAAATCAAATATTACGATGGAAGCATTCTATATTCAAATTAAGTTCGAAAATCAAATACCAATTTCCTTTTTTTATTGATTAGTGTGATTAAAATTTTTGGTATAAATAGAGGCACAATTCGTGAAATAAATCAGTTCGATTTAGTACTTCGTCTTTGAATCATCTGTGGCCACACGTACAAGTTATTAATTCATACATTAATATTAAATGACATTAAAAATCAAAAATACTACCAACCCACACGGAAAGTACCTACCTCAGAAATGCGTAAGAAACAGGAAGATACGAAATATTTGAATAGCGCTATGTTAATAATCCCGAGCGCGTGTCCTGAATCTTGCCCTAAATATCTGCCAGTATGATCTAAGCCTTATCGTCACAAATGAGGGCATTGCCTGAATCATAGACTAAACATCATAAGCAAACCCGTGTGCGACCGATAGTGTGTCGTTCAACCGGATTTTAAACTAACTGACGTAAACTGCGTACGGAATGAGTTACGAATGTCCGATTATAAAACAAAATTATTATTAAATACCTACGGATACATATCTATATAACTATAGCAATATAAAGAAGTAAATTTAATTATTTTGATTATTTTATTATTTGAGTTCAAATCACAACTAGAACCACTGAATCTAGAATCCTAAAAAATTGCAGATAGATAGGATTTTATATAGCGTAAATTGAGCGTGAGAGTGAGAAAGTGCGACATTTTTTTTTTCATATTGCCTTGTCATCGGTCCGTAATACGTGTTCAAAGTTTCAAATTAATCAGACATACGTACATACGTACAACTCAAGCTAATAAAAGCGTGTTAGAAAGAGGGAGAGTTTTGAAATCCCACCCTTAAGGGGTTAAGATTGGATTGAAATATTGTATAAAATATTGGATGGGGATTGGGATTGAAATATTGTATGAAATTGTCTATCAGCGTCTTCTGAGTAAAGCTACGGGTAAACGCTGGTTAAAAAAAATGGGTTTTTATTCATATGATATTGCCAATAAATACAGACAAATATTCGGGCTATTTGATAACAATTAAAATAAATTGTACATATACGAACGTAATAGGAAACATACCTGTGTACAACCTTGATACTTGACAAGTAGAGACAATTAAAATCAGTATTTAATTAAGATAAATTCAAGGCAATAAGATTTTATTATTTACATTATTACGAACATTGATACCACAAAACTTGTAAGAATGAGCACAATTTACTATTAACTACCATAATAATTGCATATTAGTAATATTCCAAGTTTTTTGTAGTGTTCGTACTTACAGGAAATACTGTTAATTATTTTGTACATGAAGCAATGATAGCCTTGTGATTAACACTTTGACTGTGGTACTCAAATTCAATATCAAATTGTTTATTTAAATTTGATTTGCTCATATATTACATCGGGTCAGCGTTGCGGGAGGCGGCACTAAACTGCCGCTTATTTCTCTAGATTGAAGATGCGCTGACATTTCACTGAAATATTCTATTTTTTATAATCTGTGTATCATTTACGAATGTCCAGAAGTAGTGTCTGCCGCCAGTCTTGTAGCCGAAGTAAACACAACACTTTTATTCGCCCGTAATCCATACAGATTTATGCGTATAACTCAGGCGTGTAGAAGCCGCAAGCCGTTGAGCTTGGGTACAGTGGGGCCGTTATAATTTTAATATCACTTGATGGAAGAAGACTTTTAATACACATTTTTTGCATTAATTAGTCCAGATGCCGGTGCCACCGGTGACAAGAGCCCTGGTCCATATCTCACACAGAGAATTGCGTATGCTATTCAGCGCGGGAATGCAGCTTGTGTTCTTGGAACCATGCCGCACAGTCATGAACTCCCTTTAGATTGTTTAGGTTAGGTTTTTTTTATAATTAGGTATAATTAAATTAAATTAAAATTAGGAAACTCAAATTCAAATTAGGAAACGGCCCACCTGATGGTAAGCAGTCACCGTCGCCAATGAACTTTTACAACACGAGATGAGTTTTCAGCATTGTCGACTTTAAAATGTTCACTATGGATCACCTATAATAGGTATGCCGCGGTGCTCACCGCCTGTGCGCACGTAGAATTCTGATAGTTTATTGAATGCAAATTCGGACTGCGGCGACCACGACTAAGCAAAAGGAGTACAGTGCGTCTCCCAACCAGGTGGACCTACGAATTGATAAGAATAGCGGATAACTGGATGCAGAGAGCACAGAACCGGTCAGAGTGGCGGCACCGGGAAGAGACGTATATCAAACAGTGGACACGTAAAGGCTGATTAATGGATGAAGTTCGAATTGTCACCTCATTAGATGAAAGTTGTTAATTTTATTGACAGGGAAGGTGTGAAAGGAGAGCTCTCTGTATCTTTTGAAGAGCCGTGCCATAGCGATTTACTTAAAATTATTCATACTTTTCACCAAAAACTAGCTAGTTATTGAGATAACAGTACGAAGTTCGCGAGGTTATCGCTGAACCAGGGAGAATCGGACGCAATACCCTGTGGACCTTGATTTTTGTGACAAATACCACGTTGTACCGAAACGAACTCGATTTATATATAAATTGTACATAATTTTACTTAGAAATAAAATAAATAAGGCATTTTGTTCATTTTTGTTATAATTTTCTACATCGCATAAATACCAATTGACGTTGAGTCTTCTGCCATTTTATTTAGGAGATCATTCAGAACTTTGTAAAACAGAAACTTTGAAGGATACATTGACTTGTCGTCTTCTACAATTCTCATACATTGCACGAAAGGTAGGTAAAAATCAGTAAAGTTCGACCGGGAAAAAGCGCCGTTACACCATTTCTAACGTGATATGAGGCGACTATATCTTGGGAAGGTTGCTACTTCTAAGGACGTCTCAGGCGTCTGTGAACTTTCAGTAAAACTCACATTCTTTATGGATTTGGTTACATATGTCCATGTGAGGCAGTGACTATTATCATCTACTACCATCTACTACCTACTACTATCAGAACTATCCATATAGAACAAGAGTCGCGCTTAAAGCCTGAGGACTGCTTAGAGGCTGAGGGTTAACATGGTTGCCTCATTTGTAACTCTGGTGTACAACGTGGTATACCTGATGTAACAGAGATCTATTAGCTTGAATAGTAGATTGTCTACTACTAATCCATCGCCGGCTTTGAAGTAGAATTCTTTTTAATCAACTTCTTCACTCAACAGTTCTCCATTTAGTTGTAGTATTTCTCTTTGGTACCATATAACACCGTCATTTGTGAAACGATTTGGTAAATGATTTTCTATTTAAATGATTTCACTTGCTGTTTAGTCCAATTTAAATTTGAAGACAAAATATTCCCCTAAGGGTAGAGAATAAGGGACGTCATTTCGTGTTAAACTTACGTTTAAATTAGAATTGAGTAATGTGTCTATGTATACATAGAAATAAAAATACCTTTGAAAGAATTCGGCATCCCTAAAGGTAAAAAACGGGACTTACAACGTATTAAAAAACAATGACTTGAAATTATTGCCTTTTAAATTGGCCTAGTTAAAGACAATACATTTTAGTCTTCAAATTATTGCCTCTTAAATTGCCTATACAGATTTTTGGCCACTAAATTTTCCCCACATTTTATTATCAGTGTTTTATGGCTTTGTCATGTATAACAAAACTCAATCTGAGTCACATAATAATAGGTATCTACGCGAGAAGAGTCACATTCTTTCACGGGTGAGTAACTATTCTATGCAATAAATATTTATATAGTATTTTATGTATAATTGTAGGAAACTTTATAATTAATTTTGTAGCGTAGCATTTTTGTTTTATTACGCAAAACCGAGCGATAACAGTTGTATAGTAGGAGGGCTAATCTCTCGGGTCAAGTTCATACAATGTTTACTAAGATGCTGTTAACATTAGCAAAATGAGAAAAAACGCAGTTCACACGGCTCCGTCATGCGGTATGCTTATGTATATTAATATTATAATTTAATAAAAATGATGTGTGAGGTGTAAATATTATAAATATGTTGTTACCGATCATTTGTGTGGTTTTGTGTTTGTGTCTATGTCGAAGTGAGGATGGTGATTTAGGATACAGTTTAAACATTGGCAACGCTATAGACGTATTCGCGAAGTAAGTTTCTTATCAGTTAATAGTTACTCTAGTTTGAAGTTTATTTATGAGTTTAATGTATATATAGATTATATTTTATAAATCTGGCTTATAACTTGCGGTTCATTAGTCACATTTTACTAGTTACGAGGTGCCTGTCTTCAGAGTGTATCCCAAAGCAGGGAATCTGTCCCCCTCAGAGTGAAAATGATAACGGCATAGTCCACCACGCTGGGCAAGAACAACTGGTAAGGCTGGATAGACTTCAAGCACCTTTGATAACTATAGAAAACGCTTAGGTATGCAGATTTCGTTACGATTAATCGTTCAATCTTAAAAGCAAGCAATAATTAATTTGTAACACGCACATAATAAAAAAAAACAGAATTCCAGCCACGGAGTCGGATCCAGGACAATTATCAAATTAGTAATAGAACAATATTAAGGGCTACCAGTTACTACTTAACACTTGCCCTGCGGTATTACTTGGTGCAAAGCGCTTGCGGCTTGTACACACCTGTGTTTTACGTGCAAATCTGTATGGATTACGGGCGAACACAAGTGCTATGACCACATCAAGGCTACAAGACTGCGAGCGAAAAAAACGTCTGTGTACACGTAGATAATACACAGATGCTAAAAAATACAATATTTGTATGCATTGTCGACGCATCTCTTCAGTCTGCAGAAATAAGCTCCAGTTTAGTTAAAGTGTTAATTAGTAGTAAATATATATTTTGTAGCTCATAATATAAACAAACATTCATGTACACCAGCGTTTCCTAGCCTTTTTCAGTCCACGGACCCTTAGGAAATCAAGCACAGTTTTCATGGACCCCCTTAAAAAAATAAACAGCAAAAAAACGGATTAGGTATTTATTTTAGGTATTACAGATAAAAAACAAATACAGAAGGTAATTATAACTGTTTATTATGAAAAATATGAAAAAAATAATGTGAAGGTTGTTGTTGCTTTTTTGGAACTAAATCAGGGATATTCGGGTTGAACTCAAATCAGTTTTTTTTCAAACTTTTTCGTTTTGTGGCCCTTTTGCATTTAATGAGCGATTTATGTATGGTCCAGAGAAGACATCGTGAACCCTCATACAATATACTCGTGGACCCCCAGGGGTCCGCGGACCACAGTTTGGGAAACGCGGATGTAGATCATTGCCGCCCATTCATAATTAATTTCACAAAATTGAATTCTACCCGAGATGTTCAAATGAGTTCCGAAGGATTAAATTGTGATCTCTAACTTAAATGTACTCCTTATGAGCATCAATCAATATGAGTATCAATACATTAATTGAAACCGTTGCTTAATAGGTAGTTATTTTAATTATATTTAGTCATTGTTCAGTTCCAGTATAATTTAATCCCACTAGCGGTAACTGCGGTTGTTGCTGTGAAAAATAAACTCGGATGTCTGCTATAAATTGTACAGCAATACTTAATTTGGAAAATATGCTTGTAGATATCTACCTATATCTAATTTTGGTCCTTGTTCAGTTCTAATAAGGAGCGTGCACATCTGATTTTAACAAGACTGTCCAGTTGGATGTCTTGCATAGATGCGCTGCTACTCTTGAAGCTTGAGACGATCGCCTCGCTTGTAAGTTTAGCCGGCAACGAACCTTCCATAGAAACACAAGAACCTTACGAAGGATTATGAGGGCAGCGGTGATACCTCCCCGATCGAAAAGTTGTTCTACCACCTTACAAATACAAAACATATAATACCTAGCTTATAACGAGAACAAAAGAGATTAAATCAGTCATTTCACATGTAAAAATACAAACAAAAATATACGGAATATACGTTTCACCTTTAATGTTAGTAAGAATAAGGATACATATCATAATATTGTTTGCTACGTGGTATATCCATAAGTTTACCATCGTAAGTAGTATTATTATTTGTTACTAGTTGAAATGACTAAGTCGGAATGCCCTATGAACGTGGCTGTGTAAAAGACGATGGAGGGCTTAGGAACAAACAAAATGAAATATATCCTACACCTAACTACTCGTACCCAAAGGTACTAACGGTTGTCGTGGAGAAAAAGAACGGCATAGATTATTCGGGCCTCGAGGCCTCGCCCGTGATAGCATAATCGAAAAATACCACGGAAAATGTATTTAATTTTGTATCCGTCACTACTTCCATCCTTTGTTTTAATCGTTCATAGTTGTTCTTTAATATTTGTGTCATTTCTAATTTACTGTGATAAGCGTTAAGAGTTTTATCTTTTTATGAGTGAACTTACGTAAAAGAAACTAGTCAATATATGTAGGTACATTTTTGAACTAAACTCATGAAAGTTATAAAGATATCCCACTAAAGGCCGAAAATCGTTTAAAGGGCTTAGTTCCTATGACCCTCTATAAATCAGATTAACGAGGCATTCGCCTTTGTCGTACCACCGAATTTTATACCACTTTAAAATGGCGAATGAGCATTCAGTTCGCCTGATATTAAGCAAACGCTGTTGCTTATGGAAGTCCACATTCTATATGAAACGGAACCAAAGTGACCATATTAAACTGGGCTTTAAAAAAATCTAACTTCTTCCTAGCTACGGTGACCTATCACAAGTGACGCAAGTGATATCAGCAGACTATGACGATGACGTCACAGAAGCAGCAGAACCATTTCGGGAGAAGAATATCAGAGTATTCGAGAATATAACATTTAGAGAGTATTCTGGAGACACGATGATAGATATGAACATTTTGCTTTGTGGAACCTTGGATGAACTACTTACCACGTACTTTCTGAACTTCAGGATTGAAGGGTAACTTTACTTCCAATTTTTCTTTTTGATTTAAAGAAAGTAACGTAATGCCTGTCACCGGCATATAATGGATCACCGTCGCCGCTTCTTGACCAGACAATGAACTAACTGTGAATTTACATTTCACTTTTGAATTTGGTTGTCTGAATGTTCATATATTATGCCCATGACATCTACAACACAGGATAACCTAATGCGCAGTTTTAACCAGCAGTAACTTAAAAAGGGACTCTTGTTCTTTATATCTTTATTACCACTTATCCTCAGATAAACTGTCGTCGTAAAATTTGTTTGCTACTTTCATTATATCAAAAAAAAGCTTCCTCAACAGTTCCACCACTAAACTATTACCCCTTTGCTTCCAGTACAGACAAACCATGGAAAGCGTTCTTAGGCGACTGGATCAATGACGAGATAATGAGAACTCTTGGTATCGAACCAACTACCACTTCGGACAACTGTTGTTATGTCCTTGTAAAGCTGACTAAGGTGGAGAGATCAGTCCAATTAGGCAGTTTGGATACGGTTATTGTAAAGGATTATGTGCAAAGAGCAATAGATGCTTTGGACGTACGGAATGCCTCAGACGTTAGAAGATTTATGAAGAGTTATGGAACGCATTATATCGATTCGTATGTGACTGGGAATTTTATTTACCAGGTGAGAAGATATAATTGTTTTATGGTTTAAGTATAGTCCAACCATGGAGGTACCACCCCTGTCGTATCCGTCGTGAATCAACTCGTTTCTTTTAAAATGTGGTTAACAGACCAAGCCGACCATCTTAGTCCTTAGAATTTCCAAAGCTGTCTACGATTTAAGGTACTTCAGCACTGTTTGAGGCTGTATGTGGATGTCCATGGACAGCAAGCTACTTAACAAGGGGTCTACATGCTCGTTGCTCCTACTCTATCTCACATAAAAAGTACACTGTTAGGTAAAGCCTGTTTTGGAAAATGAGAAATAAATAGGTCTACACACTCAGCTGCTTAACGCTGAAATATAATAGAGGTTTCTTAAACCAGCTGAAATGAAGGGCGTAGTCCGTAAACTCATTCCCAATTGACTAATTGGCAGACTTACCAGTCACCATCTCTGCATTCCAGGGCAGAAAGAAAAAAGAAAACTAAAGACACAATGGAAAATTCAACAGCTTAACCACGCTAGTCTATTTTCATGTTTATATATATTCTATTTATCATGCATATTAAAACTATAAATATTATTTCCAGGTATTTAAATACAAAAGGGATGGATACAACTTACTGAAATCGTACCTCAGGAGATCGAGACGCCAGCCTAATTCGGATATAGTCCGATATTATTTCTCCTCGTTTTTCTTACGAGAAGTTGGTGAAATTCGGGTAATTTTTTTTGTAACAAGGACTAGCAAAACTATACCAAAAAATCATAACTATAAATCAAATATTATTTGATCAACGGATTATCATCGTCATTATTTGACCAAATTTGGAATTTCCATAATGTTCTCATATATGCGTGAATTTCACCAAACTATCAATATTTACACGTCCTCTCAAAATCCGCCCGCTCTCTCGCAAGCTCTTCTCCTCCGAACAACAAGAGGATACCGCTCAACCCAGATGAACGATAGAGTACAGCACCGGGGAAAGTAAATTCCTTGAGAATTGCTCGGGTAGCACACCTTACGGCCCGCAGAGCTGGCCTATGAGTCAGAACAATCTAAGGCATAGCGACAGTTAGACGAACTCTTTCAGTCACCAGCACTTGCTGTCGTGTTCTAGCTCTCAATAGGTACCTTAGCTCTCAATATAATTACGAAATAAAACATTTACTCAGCAATTGAACAGTGATATGTTGACGATGAGACGGTATGATGATATTAACGATGACGAATGCTACAAGTGCCCAATGATTGATACAAGACTTCAGTCCTATCTTAACTCAAACGTAGATGCATTGCTACTCCTACAGGCTAAGACGATCGCATTATTTGTAAATCTAGTAAACAACCATACTTCTCTAAACGAAACACAAAAATTGTTTACAAAAGAATGACTACGATGGTACCTCCTCGATGGAACTAATATATTATAGCCTATCAAAATGACGATGCCGATTATTATAATAATGACATTGTAGTTAATTTCTTAATTACAGATAGCAAGCGGTAACAAGATAATTGAAGACTGGGCTAGAAAGAACCTACGTGACAGTCAATACTTATTTTCTAGACCTAGCCTCTTACGGCTACACTACAATCCAATTTTAGCATTTAAGCTTAACGAAATTCTCGATACTGGTGCTTTGCTAGGTTTGCATTTAAAAACCCTAAGACCATTATTTAAAGATAAGTTTACCGCCGAAAGATTTGCCGAAATGGTTGAAAATGACATGAAATTGTGGGAAATTAACGCTTAGTGTCAAGGTATAATTTAAAAATACGATTTTTGTAAAGGGCGCCCCTTAAAAAGTGTCTGTTTTTAAAACTAACATAGTATGGGGCAATAAATTCATCATTAAAGGGTGCGATAAAACAATGATTTAAAAACTAATATCATCGCGAAACTTTTACATTTTACTACATAACGAGTACGCACGCAGTTGCATGGCTCGTTTTCACGGCTAAAAAGATGGGAGTTTATCCGGAACCAAGATCCATGCAACTGGTTTGAAATATCTGCAATTAAAAATCGTTAATTGTGAGTACCAGTCAAATAGTAAAATTCGATAATGTTACTCAAATACGGCTTTCTAAATTAAGAGCCTTACTGATTACCAATCTGCCACAAGCCTGTGCCTATCGTAACAGGCCCCACAATAGCAATTTATCTTAAGGTTTGAGAGTATGATATGATACAAACGGCCGATCAAACAGGACTTCAAACAAATTGTTAGTCAGTGGGACCCTATTTTCTGAACTCTAATATGCCGTCAGATAACCATTGTATTAAATATTAATCGTGGTGTTAATTTTCAATTCCGAATTACCCACCCCTTTTTTATACGTGCACAATTTCAACAGATGTCGCTGTGCAAACAAACCAGTATTTTGTAAAATAAAAGTAAGTTAATAATAAAGATTTATTAATTTCATTGGTTATTTTATTTTTTATTACAAGCTAAGATTAATATATTCATTAGAAGTCAACACATAAACAATGGGGTGTTTTACATTGAGAACCCGTGCCCAATTGCTGGGTCAAACTGCCGAGTGCGGTAGGTGCCAAATATTTTTAGTATTTATTTTAAATATTTTTAGTAATAGGACATAGTTTTTGACGGGTTCGTCAAAATGTCGATCTCAAAAAATACTCATGTTCACAGATTAAAAATGTGCAATTTTATCTGTTCGCTTTTTACTGAACCACACAGTGGCGTCATCTAGCGGTAAAAAGTGTAATAAAACACCCCATTTCTACATAATAGGAGTACAATAAATTACATAGATTTAAACCGTCTTTGGACATTCTATAAACAACTAAATAGTAATGTCCTGAGATCTTATAACATTAACTTCTAAGTTTATACATACAATAATAATAAATACAAGGTACCAAACAGGAGCATGACTTTGAAATCGTCTAAAAATGTATTTTTGTAGCCTTTATCGTTAAAAAAGTATTAATCAAATAATCGTGTTATTCAAAATCATCATATATCAAAATAGTCTACTTTTAATATCTTGGACTTTTAACCTATAAACTAAACTGCAAATACCTTACTTTTCAGAGGACAAAAAACCAAATAGGTTTTTCGTCTTTCTCGCGTTGGACATACGTAATTGCGTTTTTAACTAGTTTACAGTAATATGTAATTCCAATTTTAAAAAACGCATTTCTGTTTATACGGCCCTATGGTTTGAAGCCCGCCAATTTTTTATATTGATTTCAAATTACGAATGCTTCACTTCTTATTATAAGAGATGGATAAATGAAATGTAATGGTATAAATAAAAGGAAACATAAATAAAGATGGCAAGATAGAATCCAAGGCCGTACAAATGCGAATAAAAAATATAAGTAGAATAATGCATCACAGTATTAGAATTTATATAAATATATTTTGTATAAAGTAAACATGTTTTAAGGTAACAAGGAACGAAAGCAAATTTGATATAGATTTTCCAGAACATTTTTTTTATGGTTTTTATCGTGAAAAAAAATAGTTATATTTCAATATGAATGGTTTTAACAGTGATTTGGCACTAAGGGGAAAGCACCGTTTATAGATTTAATTTATAGATACATTTAAAATTCCATTTAGAGCTAAACGTGTTTAATCCTATCCTGTTTAGGCCATGTTCATTCTTGTTATAACCAAAAAACTTTTGTTTAACACTTCAACTGCGGTGCGGATGTATACGATCGGGTCAGTAGTGCGGGAGGCGGCCCTAAACTGGAGCTTATTTGACTGAAGATACGCTGACAAATTACTGAAATATTGTTTTTAGCATCTGTGTATCATCTACGAATACACAGACGTACTGTCCGCCCCCAGTCTTGTAGCATCGACGTAAAAACAGCACTTTTGTTCGCCCGTAATCCATACAAATTTGTCCGTACATCACAGGTGTGTAGGGTTACGCAAGCGCGTCGTGCCCAGAATCACACAGCAGTGTTGTAGCCGCAAGGAAAATGTTAAATTAGTTTACAATCGTCCTCTAATAATTATTCTTATATTAGAAGAGTAACCAACTCCCGTCCACGCCATATGGTGTTATGTGGTTTCTACATCCCATGGACCGCCATGAACAAAACCTCGAAGGGAACCGATGTTATATCAAGAACATATATATGCGTGGCTACGCCCGAGGACTAAGATAATCGCCTAACTTATAACTGTAGCCTGCATATAATTTAAATTTATAAACTAATGTTCTCAATCCATTGTATGCTCCTGTTTGGTATGAACTTAACATTAAGTATATCCTTAACATTAACATTTAGATTCTACGTGACTAAGATTACTTGTATAATTCATATATTTTAAATAGTTAAATAAAAATTCTTTCCTCGAATAAAATATACTTGTTTTAGCAAAAAAATACTTATTAGAAGCTTAATAATAACTTAAAGATTTATATTACTCAAGTCTTATAGTAGACCATGAGCCAGAGCAAATGTCGTCAATCGTTTCCATCAATCGAGCGGTAATTCTTACAATTCTTAAAACTTCGATTGCGACGCGCGAATACTAGATCGAGTCAGATTGCGAAAGGCGGTACTAAACTGGAGCTCTTTTCTCTAGACTGGAGATATGCAGACAATTCGCACAAATATTATATTTTTTAGCATCTGTGTATCATCTACGAACACAGACGTAATGTCCGCCCCCAATCTTGTAGCGCCGACGTAAACACAGCACTTTTGTTCGCCCGTGATCCATACAGTCTTGCACGTTGTACGCCACAGGGAAAGTGTTAAGAGAAGTGTATCATGTGCCACAGCAGTACTTTTTTACATGCGTGTGTCATCACAGCTACTCAACCCATCTAGGGAACCGCGTCTATCGTTATGAAAGTTCATGGTACACTTCTGAAGAATTTGACCATATACCAAACGAACCCCATCGCGGAATTTACACATTTTACTATGTACCAGGTACTCACAATTAACGATTAATATCGATAATCACAAATCCAAAATCGTTAATCTTGAGTACCCGGAACATATTAAAATTAATTTTATCATGATTACGAAAATCTGTTGCTGGCTCCCGGTCTATAGAGATATGAAATAAATAGAATTACATATTCAGTTAGTTACGTTACAGACGTCAGTTAATAAAATAATATCCTACGAATACGTAGCCTTCAAATCATTAGATCCAGTATGGTAAATAAAGCTAATTATAAATATTGAGAACATTTAATATTTTAATTCCAACTAACTCCATTAATTACCCTGACCTAAACATTAAAAAAAATAATTTAGAAAACTCCTGATTTTAAAATTGTAACTTGGCTTTTTTCTAACATTTTTTTAAATTTACTAAATGTATCATTTCCACAAACTATTGTCTATGGCAAGATGCCAAAGACAAAAAATGTCATGTTTGATTAAAAAGACAATTAAAAAAAAACATTATTCTATAACTACAATCATTACAATAGATATATTGTAACAGTATTCAATTGACCAAATATAAATTGGCATCCCATATTGGTCCTCACACTGGACACGATTTCAATTATAACAACATCTTCCTTTTGCAATGATAGTGTATGTAGATATGTGTTATTAAAGATCTCGTTTTTTTAGATGATTTTTAGGTTTTTGATCGATTTTAAATATAGCAAAGTTGACGCAAAGCCCTTAGAGCACGTATGTGTCCATTTACTTGCAACAATTCATGTAAGGATTTGTATCTTTTCAAACCAACTAACGAAATGATCACAAAACCGTGTATCTCGATGTCACTATCGTCGCAAATGGACGACATTCCACATTCCAATACAAAATAACGTAATCGTCAACTTAAAGAATAAAAGTATTAAACCTGTTTTTTCCATTTTGCCTCACAATTATTTTAATTGAAAAGAGATCAAGACGACATTTCATATGGACAAAAATGTCAAATGTTAGCTAAATTGGAAAGGACTAAAATATGTTTGGTTTTTATCAAATTTATCTATAAATTTACTTATAAATGTAATGTTTTAATTTTGGGACTTAGCACATTTTCGCTTTAAGCCGTAGTTATGTAAAATCCGTCTGTCATTCTAAATAAGTTCTCAATTTTGACAGACATTATGATGACAGATAAATGTAATAGTAAAATAATGACAGTGTCACACTACAATTCAAAAATTTGGGTGCTATAGACAAGCAATCATCAACACAAACACAGACCCATATAATGCACACAAACTAATTAATAACTTTAGATTTTTGCACGCTGAGAATCAAACCTGTTACTATTCATCAAGTATATCAGTACGATAATAGAGATCATCCTAGGTATGTATTTTTAAAATTTTGTGTATTAAATCAATGTAGGAATTTTGCCCTACAGCATACATAGACTAGAAACAAAATAGACATCTAATAAGCAATATTTTTATCATATGGATACATCTGTAAACTCGCCACTCTACAAGTGAATAATTGCATTAAGATTGGCTTAGACAACCATAACAACAGGAGAATAATTTGATACATATTTCTATTATTACTTATTATGTGATGCAGATCATATGATAAGTGGATCTCCATTTATTATTATTTATGTATGGATATCCGACTGTTTATGGTGACTTACCTCCGTAACATCCCTGCCTCTAAGGACTATAGATCGTCTCTTTTGTTAATAAATATAGAGTGAATCTATTTAATATCTTATAATACCATAAATATGTGTTATTAGCTGTCTATTCGGTTAGTTTGTCTGTGGGAATCGGTGTTGTTAGTGGCAACTGATCGTTAAACCGGCTCAATGTGGCTCGTAGGTGGCGGCGGCGCGCGTGCACGCCACCTGGTGGCGGCTCACTCGCCTTCCGTTCACGATGAGGGTTGTGGGATTGATCACGCGGATCGATTTGAAGTCGAATTTCTGGAATACGTAAACACCATTTTTAGTATTATAGAAGTTTCAACCGACCATTTTAGTATTACAGAATTTTCAAACAATATAAATATAATAATATTTTATATGTAAATAATTTACAGTTAATGCGACTTTGAAATATGATGAAAGATGTGTTAACACTGACATCGGCGCTCGTTTATTGAATCGAGCGTTGCGCGAGGCAGCACTAAACTGGAGCTGTGTTCTTTAGACTGGAAAAGCGCGGAAAAGTCACACAAATATTGTATTTTTTAGCATCCGTATAACATTTACAAACAAACAGACGTTGTTTCCGTCCACAGTCTTGTGGCGCCGACGTAAACACAGCACCTGTTTGCGCTCGTAATTTGTATGTATAACACAGGTGTGTACAAGCCGCGAGCGCGTTGCGCCGCGCATTACACAGCAGAGAAACTGTTCATGTAGTCAAGGCGGATTGTTAGTCAGGCTAGTTACGAGTATTCTGCGGCGTCTGTCCGCTACTCGACAAGAGATGGCGCCACACGTATCCTGAATCACGCTATCGAAGTTCTCTAAATATCTTGTATATATACTCCGACAATGAGACTATCGAAGCACGGCCGCTCCTCGGGCGACAAGAACTCGCCTGAAGCGAGACCTCCCTTTGTCAAACCGATAGATAAATTGAGTGTGGAAGAAAGAGTGGGTGTGTCATACCGCGAGATGCGAGTCGTGGCAGTGCGTGGTGAGGCGCGGCTCGGGGATGGCGACGCAGTCCCCGATGATGGTGCCGCGGCCGCCCGCCCAGTTGTACACGAGCGCGCACACGCACTGCATGCTGCTGTCCACCAGCGCGAACGCACTAAAAATTGCCACTAATGGTCACCCATCCAAAAACCAACCGTAACTAACATTGCTTAACTATGAAGATTCTATATGGGAAATTATACTTTATCCCTTTTTAATGTGGGAAAAGTTGCAAACGATCATGCATGCCGAATGATGTTAAGTAGTCGCAGGCAATAGACATCCACGTACAACCACGGCATGAGGGCGGCGGAGGTACCTCCCCGATCGAACTATAGTTCTCCCACCTTAAAATCCTTTTGATTATACATATAAGAATCCTTTTAATAATAAGAGTTAAATCGAATTTCAACGCTCATTAAAATTACAAATGATATAAAATGACAGAATTGTTGTATAACTAAACAAGTATCTAACTCTTTTTATCGATAACTAGTCGCCCGGGGAAGTACCACCGCGGCCCTCATAATCCACCTTAAACCATTACTTGTAATTCTGTTAGTGAAATGTGATTGCCGGCTACACTTTGCGAACGAGGCAACCGTCTTAGTCCTCAGAAGTAGCAACGTATCTATGTTCGAGCTCAGATAGAATTTCAGTCGTGTTTATGGTTGTGGATACGAATAGGCAGCGACTCCTTAACATCAGGTAGTTTGCATATTCGTTTGCTACTCTTTTCACATAAAACACCGCTCTTATGGGCCTTAAACCAACCTTAGATAACAGGCGCTCAAAGCCAATGTACTGATTTTACATTCCACCTTTGACACTTATTAAGTACATTTAATACTTTACAATGAAATAAAATAATTTAATTTAAGTGCATGTTCGAGTGCCACTTCAATTTTATAAAAAAAAATCAACTGTCATCAACGTGGTAAGACATATGTCCAAGAATATAAAACTCACAACGGCACACAGTTCTCATTGTGCACGGACCCAACGACCCTTCCAAGGACTACTTTGCCCTCATTGGGGCCCTCCTTCAGCTCGGAGAGGGGCACCAGAGACAGGAACACGTTGGTGCGTGCCCCAAACGTGTGGAACGTCCCCGGGGCGTAGGGACCCAGCATCTTCTCGTCTATTGACTGTGGAATATATAAGTAAAGTATATAAGCAGCCAATTGTAACTAATATACAAATAGAATAGTATGACAGTTGTGATAGACCAATATGAGTTTTTATTGTCATATAGATATTTATGTATATCTGTCTTGTTAAACGTTGTACTGACAGATCCAGAGATCAACAACACACAGCCAAAACCGCTGGAATCTTAAATATTGCAAATAGATTCATTGTATATCGACTTGTGTGCGAACAAAGCTGTGAGCACGAACTAGTATCTTTATAGTCACTTGCACATTATGTCAGCACTGGTAACGCTAATTTGATAGCAAGCATGATAATCATGTTAAATATGTAGGAGTTTTAAAGGTGGAAAAGCTGTTAGAGCTCGCCCGAGCGGCACCACCGCCACCCTCATAACCCGCCGTAAAGCAACATGTTCCTCATGTATTGTGTTTCGGTTGGGGAGGTGTGGTTGCCGGATACATATTATTGAAGGCGATCATCTTAGTCCTCAAGAGTAGGATCGCATCCGCGTCCATCCTTAAACAGAACTTCTGTTCTATTTGAGATTGTACGTGGTTGTCCATGGGCTGCAGTGACCTCTTGACACCAGGTGGCCTGCATGCCCGATTCTTACTCTATCGTAATAAAAAAGATTATTTAAATATTTTTTAACATTAAAAATTAAACCAATGAGATGGTATGTTCTTCCGCGGCTTGTCCCAACAGTGGAACCGTATCCCACGCAACAGAGCCCTCGTAATAATCACATCGGAACTAACCTCAGGCGTAGAGAACAGCGACAGCCACTCCGGGTTGATAATGGTCCTGAAACCTTTGATAAAGGCATTTGTTTGGTCCTTTATTTGCGTGTGCATCCGGAAGTGCGCCATCAAGTGGATGTAATTAATTCTGAAAATTATTATAAGTTTTATTTTTACTAATAATTAATGTATACGTGCATTACGCATTATAATTTGGTTGTTTAAAAATATGTGTGTGTAAATTAGTCGATTGTAAAGGGAACATCATTTTGAGTTCCTTGCTTGCGCACTATAGTATTTAGGTTTTCAAATTTTAATAATAGACAGACTTGTTAGATATTTCAAGTCCAATGCATTGGCAACTTAACTAATGTTACAATACATTTCATTATGTACCGGATGCTCACGATTAACGATTCTTGACTTGTTTGCGGATATTTTAAACCAGTTGTATGGCTCACGATCACCTATAGATTAATCTACCATCAGCATCTGTTAATGGTTTCTTTCGCCACCGCAGTTCAGCTGCGACCATGCAACTTTTTTAAAATATCGACAATCAAAAATAAAAATAGTTAATTGTGAGCACCGGTACATAATAAAATGTAAAGATTATTGCTAAATTGTAATCAACTTACTTGTTTTCATTAGTGACTGGTATGGCTTTCCCGCCGGGCACAAGCTCATGCGTGACGATCTCCCCCAACCTTTCTTCATCTACGGAAAATGTAAGCTCTAACGACGATATATCGCCCTGCAATTAAATTAAAAATTATATTTACAAAATATCCAATATGTTAGCTTAATCTAAAGAACAACCGTCGTAAAATACTTTTAAGGTGTCAAAAATTGCTTTGCTATTAAAATATATTACATATTAACGTATAATATTAATAAGTGGAATTTCCTGTTTCTACTCATCATGTTGTCGGGGTTGTCCAAAGGACCAAAAGTGTAACGATTAGTTAATCTTATACCCTTAAAAAAAGGCAAAATTAAGTGCGTTGTGAATCAATTCGAAATTACACAAATATGGAAGGATACATGCGATAAATACTAAATGCAAATATTCATCAATTTTGTTTTTACCAAAGCTACATGGGAGATCCGGGCCCATAAACTCCCCCTCCCTTATTTCCGCATCCATTCGTACGATTGACGCTTCTATTCATTTCGTATTTAAAGTCCGCAATAGTTAGAGTCGAGACAATAGAGTATAGAGTTGCTAAGTGACCTGGAAGTGCTTGATGTAGGTGAGGCTCCGGTAGAGGTCGCGGTCGAGCGAGGGCAGCTCGTCAATCCAGCTGTAGAGCGCCTGCTGCGTCTGTCCCAGCACCTGGCTCAGGAAGAACGACGCGAACGGCACGTCCACCACTATACCCTGCAATAAAATTATTGTTTCATAGATGGTGTTGAAGATTCAACCGCGGAGGTACTACCGTCGCCTTCATAACTCTTTTCATCATCATCATCATAACATTCATCAGTCTTTACGCGTCTACTGCTGGACATAAGCCTCGTCCAGATGTCGCCACTCAGACCTGGTTCTGTACCCTATGCATCCAGCGGTTATCCACTACTCTTATCAGGCCATCGGTAGTCCGCCCTTCGAGCGATACATTTGTATAAGAGGTGTCAATGTAAGTCCTTAAATAGTGGCAACATATCCACGCTCAGATGGGGGGTTCAGTCCTGTTTGAGATTTATTTATATGTACACAACCTGCTGCGAATACTTAACGTCAGAGACTCTGCAGTTTGATAGTCTTCTCAAATTTAAAATTAGGTTTACCTCATAAACAGCCTTGCCGAGCATGCGGCCGATGAACTCGAAGAGCTGCAGGTGGTTCTCCTGCAGGCAGGAGGTGGGCGACGGGTACAGCCGCTCCTCGCTCGTGGTACAGAAGAGGTTCAGCGACGGGTCGAACACGCGCTTTATTGTTTCTTCCAGGAATTCTGTGCAATAAAAGAATTTATTTTATGATTTATTTTGTGACTTGAAAGAAACTTATTTTGTAATGATTTATTTTGCGACTTAAACGAAGTAGAAAACGACCATGCAGTCCACTTGTTAGTAGTAGACTGTCATTGCAGCCTGTGGTTATTTGTAACCAACTGACTTGTTATCTATGTTGATTTAAATTTAAAAAACAAAGAATTGCACGATTCTTGGTGTAAAAGATGAATACATTTATTCTGAAAATTGTAGGTTCAGTAATTTTCTTTACCCAATTACAAAAGTATTTCGATACGCTCTTTAGTGTAAACATGCATAAATGGTTTTAAATTAATATTATCGCAGAATTTATACATTACACTATATATCAAGTAATCACGATTAACGTTTTTTTTATTGCCGATATGTTAGTTTCGCTGAGCTATGCAACTAGTTTGAAATATCAGCAATAAAAAATAAAAATCGTGAGTACCCGGTACATAGTAACAAGCATAAATCGCTTGATATACGGGTTTTATTGCCTTGTGGAACTAACATAAAAAATAATATTGGAATACCACATCCTAGAATGAAAAAAAGGAGAGGAATTATTTAACGAATGTTGAAATAGGTCATCCGCGAATGAAAATAAAAAGAGGAATTAATTAAAAAAATATTTTATTCAAAATTAAACAGTAAATAGACAATTGTAAACTGGGTAGGTGGTGTGACAAGTTTAAAATTTAGTTTAACACTGACTGCGGCACGAATACATATTATGATGATGATACAAATTTGTCGGTACAACACAGGTGTGTAGGAGCCGCAAGCGCGTCGCACCCAGAACTACACAACTGTGTTGTAGCCGCAGGGAAAGTGGTAATTATTTTCAACATCATTCATGACTAACCTTTGAAAACGCCGTCCTGATCGATCCCAGCCTCATCTAGACCTTGTTCATTGATGAACCGCACCCGCACCACGCCCCGCAGCGCGCGACTGGGCAACGCCGCCAACTGCCGGTAGCCATCCTCCACCAAGCGCGTCCGTCGCACCGTCACAAGCGTGGACCGACCGCCGCACGCTCGCTCCGTTAGGCCTAACACCACCTATAACCAAAATTGGTTAAACAATTTTCGTATATGAATTCTTTGTTTATTTGGTTTTTCAATTTACACTTAATCATGTCTATTCACGTAACTAATCTTAATATGATCTGGAATACCTTAAAACAATTATGATAAAAACCTAACCTAACTAATTGGTTCTAGAAGTTTCTGGTGAGACTATTATTTACTACCTTGAGTCGATTAAGTTGCTTAATACAATGTTCTTTGAGAGAAGTTGGACTGTATTCCTGTTCAAAGCATTACGTTAAAATAAACCTCTAATCTAGCTTGTTATCTATATGCAATGCAATGTAGTCAGTGGCGAATTACAAGCGCTTTGCTGCCAAAGCGATCGAATTGCTTGTACACAGCACGAGAAGGCAGAAAGTGACACACATAAGTGTTCAGTTTCTATTGGGTGATCGTAGTTTATTTTGTACACGGTAAGTGATTGCAGTGAGCAGGTAGCGTACACGCAACAGGCCTATAAGAATATAGGGACAATTCTCCGTTCCTTGCCTTTTCTATTGTCATTTAGCGATGCGATTGCTATTATGGTTGCCGAGATGGTTTAATTGAATAAGTCGCTAATTTTATATACGGTTAAATCGCTGTATCGCTGCTAATGCCCGAAGCGCCCCCCTATATTTCTATGTGTTCTCTCAATATTCTTATAGGCTCTTTGCGGACACGTCCGTAGCTTGCAAAATATTACCTTTTCATCAGCCACAGCTCTCCTGAACAATCGCACACGTTCACCGTGCGCTATCATATGTGGAGTCTTTTGTACTAAGACCTGTGAAATGTAAGGTTTGATAAATATAATTAATAATTATAATATGTACAACACTTGATTATGCTCGCGATTGCGCTCGCGTACAAGTGGATATTGTGAAATTTCATACAATTATCTAAACTCTGTTTTACCCATTAGCGGTGTAATTTTCAAAATTCCTTTTCAAGTACTCATTTACGCACGCAAAATTTAAAGATTCTAGTCGCAATGGCACCGGCTTTGCGTTGATTTTGGGTCTAGCAATTCCCTTTTTTATATACATACATATATAGATTTCATTAATGCTATTTAAAATGATTGCATTATTTACAATACATCAATTCTATATTGCAAACTGGTTAAACATCACAAATGGGATTTCACTTCCGTCTAAGCTTGTATGTTTATACTGGCTGCAAGCTACAAATAAGGTGGCGTGCATAATTGTTCCTTATTCTTGTTGCATAAAAAAAAATCTCATCGACAACATTTTTAAATTCTAGAAAAATTGTAGTAGATTATTTTGAAAAACGAAACAAGATGACCTGCTGCGGCTTCTTGCCCTTCTCGAGGTCCTGCATGAAGTGCGTGTCGCGGATGTCGCGCACGAGCCAGTGCGCGGGCGGCGCGTACGCGCGGCGGCAGTCGCGCCGGTACAGCACCAGCAGCAGCGTGTGCAGCGCGCAGAACAGCGCGTTGTGCCCGATGCTCTTCAGCTCTGCGGGCCGCACGGTATAATACTGGGACCGCGGCGCTTACATTCTTATGATTAAAAACTAATATTATCGCGAAATTTATCCATTTTACTGTGTACCGGGTACTCACTATAGAAGATTTTCGTTTTTGTATGCCTCGATCAAAAATAAAAAATCGTTAATCGTGAGTACCCAGTACATAGTAAAATGCTCACATTTATATCACGTCAACGTTGCGAGCGGCGGAACGAACTTGGAGAAGTTTTTTGACTGGAGATGCGCCGACGACACTCCTGTTTTGTTTTTCAGCATCCGTGTAACATCTACCGACATACAGTCGTTGTGTCCGCACTCAGTCTCGTCTCCGTAACCACAGTCCTTGTATTCGCCCGTAAACTTGCAGTTTTTGTATTCACACAACATTTGTGTTGTTGCATGCACGTTACGCAAAATAAAACACAGAAATTGTGTTTCTAGCAATTGAAGAGTTTATTGCATCGCTTCTATTTAATATATATTATATTTAATTTTTTACGAAAATGATGAAAAAGTTTATAGGACATAAGATAAAAAACAGACAAGGATATTTAATTATATGTCTTTCCTGAAAAGTTACTTTTGCAGTAAGCCCCTATGGCTTAGAGCTCACTATGTAATAATTCGGTAATAAAAATGTCAGTAAAGCATTGAGCAATTACCACTCACCAAATAATTGGCCCATTATCGACTTATAAATGAACATGTTGAGAAATTGGGACATGTTAATGAAGTCTTGCAATTTAAAAGGATCTTGTTGCTCGTACATTTCCATGTCATCCAAAATACTGGAATAAAAATATTTATCCGATTCAAAAAACAATCCTTAATATACTTTCAAGATTGATAGATAGTGGTATTTGATAGGCGGTACCACTTCCCCCCTCATAATACGCCGTAAAGCATTACTTGTGTTTCGGTTGGTGATGTGGGGTTTCTGGCTACAATTTGAATTTGAAGTGAGGCGACCATTTTAAACTTCAGGAGTAGCAACGTATCTACGTTCGACCTCAGATAGGATTACAATCGTGTTTGTGGTTGCATGTGGATGTCTATGGGTTACGACTACTTAACTTCAAGTGGTTTGCATGCTCGTTTACTTGTCTTGTCACATAAAAAAGCGATAGGAGTAGGGTGAATGGGTAAGCAATATAAAAGCATAGTCTATCAATATGTCATATAAGAAATTGCTTTCTTATTCCGAGACTAGCTCAGTATCAATAATAATCTGTGTTTTTGAATGTCTATTAGTACAATGCTTGTAACCCATAATTACAAGCATTGTACTAATAGACATTTAGGTTTTAGCTTTTAGCATTATTAGCATATAGATTTAAACACAGTAATTCAATTATTCAATTAATTAACAAACTTTGCATGTACAAAAGATATATATAAAATAATTTACAACTTACGTAACATAATGTGTCATACAGTCAGCAAACAGAATCAACATTTGGAACTCGGGTGCGGTTGTCTTTGTATTAACAGCTAAGAGATCAAGGAAGGACTTCAGTCCACAATTAGGCCCCAGAGTGCACAGGAACTGCCATAGCGAATACAAGATCTCATCTTGATTACATAGACCTGAAAAAAATTTGTGAAGATAATTTTATGTGTAGTTAAAATATAAGGAAGAAAATATGTGTTCAATGATTTTTGTTACCCAGAATTCATCCT
The DNA here is from genome assembly GCA_018251015.1 of Phocides pigmalion okeechobee. Lineage (NCBI taxonomy): Eukaryota > Metazoa > Arthropoda > Insecta > Lepidoptera > Hesperiidae > Phocides > Phocides pigmalion. The sequence goes on from DWON01000020.1 coordinate 31,140, forward strand.
TTAGAATTAAAATTATTATAAGACATTTAAATAAGCAATACATATGTTTTCTGTACACTGTGTAAGGCCATATTGTGATATCATAGAGTGGAACTTCCAATCTTTTAACTTTAAGAGGAAATAACGAAGTAAAAAACTAGGTAAAAGGCGGCAGTCTTTCTAGGTAGTGTGTGTATTCATCTATTGCAGTTACCAACACGCGCAGCCGAGCCAAGAGCTCGCAATAATTATGGCAAAACGTTTTCATTTTCATGTGGATTCATTGGTTCAATTGTTGACTACAAAGAGTTTTGGAGTAGATTACTTCAAACTACTGTCTTACAATGGGCTAGTTGTAAGTGATTCGTTTCACTTGGTATATCAGTTACCAAATTGATCTGAGGATATTTTTGTGCTTGATACCAGCCATGCCAACTATTTAGATTGCCTTAAAATATCGGTCCATATTATCCACCTACTCTAAGATACAGTGGGCATAAAAGATATTTATATTACCTGTTAAAATATCCAACTTGACTTGTGTCATTGTTTGTAGAGCTGTATGGTACATGGAGCAAATAAGTGCCGCTTTCGTGGAGTCAGGGGAACCCAGTTTTCTAAAATTCTTATGAGCATTTACTCTGAAAAACGAACAGGTTATTATCAGTACTTTATTTTTAATTACTGTTTTATACCGAATTAGCTAACATAAATACTAAAAATGGCTAGGCAATTATTTAACCATATGCATGTGTTTTCCCGAATATCCAATTCATCAATATATATTATTTGAACCACTACTCAATGTAAGAAGACATTAGCAATAAATTTTCTTAATTATATTCTTTAATTACATCTCACTTTTCATCTTAAACATCTTTCCTCTACAATTACAATAAAATATTCTAAATAAGATTGTTTTATAAAATTATAGTATAATATATAACTTGTAAGAGAATAAATTAAGTAAATGAAATCACCTATTTGTTCTAGCTTCTATGGCTCTTCTAATGAAAGCGGCCGGATTATTACTTTGCACAGGAGTTGAGGGTTGGGATGGTCCTGCGCCTTCTTCCCCGGTCACTCCCGCATCTAGCATTTCTTTTAAGGGCATTGCCAATAGCTTCTTCAGTAAAGGCGCTCCCCATAACAATGATAATTGTGTCCTAAGGTTCCCCATAGCGGGGGGCAAGTAGGCGTCGAGGCTCTGTGAGAACCAGCCCAGAACTGGATGCCAGTTGCTGAGGTTACCCTTCTTGCATACTACATATTGCTGACAGCAGTCTAGGAACCGCGTTACTACTAGCTGTAAGGAAATAATATATAGTTTTAGAGAAATCAGCACCAATTACCACCTTATAAATCAGCGGTCTGTTAAGGTTCGAATGTCTTATTCTTCAGAGATAGCAAAGGTATATGTGGACAATCTCAGATAGGATATCAATATTCTCCTTGTTTAGAGTTGGACAAATTGTGTAGATAAGGTAGAGGTCCTATTTTCTTTTATGTGAGGATTTTTTTAGGTAATTTTATTTTTTTCAAGTTATTTCATTTAGTCATAAGAAGTACGAACAATTTGTATTATCAACTAAAAGGACTCTTGCTTTAATAGACTTGTTACTCATACTTTAGGACAAATATAACCAATTTACATAGGCTGCAAGATTTTTGCTACTTTAATAAAATAGGAAAAGGAAAATCCCCTCACCACAAATGTAGGATAGTAGGTGTCAGGTTGCGCGAATTCCCTCTCAGAGTGCGCGAGCTGCACAAGGTTGGCGAGAAGGCACAATGCGTAGTTGCCCTCCAGTGTATTGAATACAATGCGCATGTTCTGGTCCGCACTCAGAAACTCCACACACTTGTCGAACATCGCATGAGACCGGAACGCCACTATGGACTGAAGATAAAGATCTGTTATGAAGCAATACTTGTGTTTCTCTAGGAGCTGTGCAGTGGCCAGCTCCACTTTCAAGAGAGGCATCTTAGTTCCCAGGAGCAACAATACATTTATTTATTTATTTAAATAAACAAATGTATTATTTATTTAAGGATTACCAACATAACAAACAGTAGATACAGTATTATTAGTAGTAGTAATTATGAGTAAAAGTTAACTGTGGTTACACTTAAAGGTAACCACAGCATGCTATTTGTTACATATTTAGAAAAAATTACAACAAACATTTAAATATAAACTCAGTACTACAGTCCTGTTTAAACTTTTATGTCATTGTCTATGGGCAGAAGCGACTGCTTACTGCAAGAACTACTCCTCTTATTTCAAAAATATATGAATTAATAGTGTCTACATGCTATTATTTACGGGAATTCTTTTAGGAACATCTTAACTAAAAATCAAAAAACTACTTTCAAATTGGTGGTAGATTAATGTCATTAAAAAATATAGTTTTTTTTTCTATAATTTGAATGCCCCATATTATCATTATTTATGTAGCAGATGTAGTGGATTAAAACAAACATAATCACTCAAATAATCAAATCTATCACACAAGTGTTGGAATTCATATTTGGTAATCTTTCTGGACAGGGATTAATACTGAATACTCCCATATGGTAGACTAGTTTATTCTAGTATGAAATGAACATCACACCAACATCTAGCAGTATTTTTTTGGTAAAAAAAGTTCTGCCATTTTCTAATATTTGTCTGTACTTGTATCTATGCTGCAAAGAGTATTGTTTTATAACAACAATGAACCACTGTTGTGTTCACGTTTTAGATATTAGAGCTAGGCAGATTGTACTTGTCGAGGCACTGAAAATAATTCTAAGGAATGGCAGTGCATATAAAGTTATAATAAAATTCTGGTCTATTATTAAATATTGGTCTGGACTATTCAATATGGTCATATCTAGTTTTATTCCGTAAAAAATATGTACCTCAGGTGATATTTGATGCATGTGAAAAACGAGACAAGGCACGGAGAGGATCTGTATGATGTACATGGTCAACAGTTTTTCTGAGAACTGTGCAGATACGAGGGGCCGCAGCGATAACGTGACGATCGCGGTTAGAGCCACGTTTTTCAAACTCACTTTTTCACGACACAAGCCTCTGAGTAAGAGTGACTGAAACATTACAAATAAAATATGTGTAAAATAAACGCTCAATATTTGTAATTATAATGTCTTAATTTATGATATACCAATATTAATTAATGATATACTGAAACCCACATGTATGTATAACTTACTAGGGCCCCGGCTCAGCTTCGCTCGGGTAATAGAGTTTATATTTACTTACATTCATTCAGTCTTTACCCAGTTGTAAAAATTTACAATTAGAAACATATATTTCGAAGATAAATTACTATATCGAATTTAACTATTTAATTTCTCGCCCAAATTACAAAAAAAACACGCATTAAAACCTTCCTCAGGCATCAGTCTACCTATTGTCGAAAACTGCGAGAAAATTCGTTCAGTACTTTTTGAGTTTATCATGACAGACAGATGCAACAGGGGACTATGTTTGATACTGAACTCTATATTTTCAATGCAGAAGTGACATTTTTGTGCATATTAAGATTAAATACAATGACATGATATTCAAATTACCTTCAACGTTAAATAATATCCTTTGTGAAATAAAGATCCCATAACATTTGCACATAGTTGAGTCATGCCACCCCTTAGCTTCTCGAAGTTCTTGAGCCGTGTAAGCGCCCAAGTATTTGTAGCTGTGAACGCCACCAACGTGTGAAGATGTATCAGAATACTCTGCATGTCCAGTGGAGATTCTGGCTTCAATTCCTCAAGGTACAAGCAACATTTGTATAGGAGATCTTTGATGTGCGCTATCCACTGAAGACTGTAAAGGAAGAAATAGTACGATTAAATTCAATTTTTTTTATCTATAATGTGGGGGTTATTACTTGTCACATTGAGTGTGCAAACGGTAAAGGTATCATAGCCTCAAGATAAAAACAGCACTTATGTTTGCCTTAAATCCATACAATTTGTACGTACAACAACGGTGACAAATAATACACAGCAATGTCAGGGTAAGTTCTTCCACCAAATTATGGCTTAATGATTAAATTATTTACTGTATTGCAGCTTTTGAAAAATCTCATATGAAATTGTAATCATTGTAAATTCGGGTTGGACCTTAGCCCATGTGCACAATTGTCTGTCTATAGAGTGAGTTAGTCTACAATGTAAACACATAGAAGCAAAAACTAGAAAAAAAAGTCAATAAGTGCAAATATGTATTGCCACTTAAGACACCTGTATATTTCTCACATCCATGTAAATATAATTTGCGGTAAAAGATAAGGCATTGACTATAATGTATCTTAATTTTTTTTTTATATTCCATTTTACATACTGATATTTAAAAACCTTTCTTACCTATATTCTTTATTCAAGAAAACTCCTACATAGGACAATTTGACAGACTCAGAATGTAGGGTCTGTACAATATATTTACAGAGTCTCTCGAATCTCTTCTTGTCTCTTTGCTGCTTGAATACAAGGAACAAGCGACATGCGACTCGATAGACGTCCAGTGCGGGGAGCAGCTCCGGGATCTGAGGTTCTTCTGGAGTTCCATGACTTTGAGGCTCACGAAAGATCTGGTCAAAGTCACCTCTGTAAATATTAAGTAATTGGTTATTAAAGCATTTTTACAAAGTTAGAATTGCTAAAGAATTATTTTATTATTTGATCAACCAATTATATGTTTCTATGTTTTCGTAAGATATTCTCTATGACATCAATTATACAAGGGACCATATATGTATATTAGAAGATTTATTTATATTTATACATATACATATATATACGAAAGAGTTGCACTACAGATGTAAAGTACAAAGAGTTATTTGGAAACATAAACCTGAATATTAATTCAAAAAACTTTGTTGGGTCAAAAAGAATACAAAGCACAGCCTTCATCTAACCGTAATGAGCTGTCTAGATATTACAGCGCATAAAACAACCCGTTATAAAGGCAGTTTCAACGATATACAACCTGCCTCCTCCCTTGAGAAACAATATGAGCACAGATAGTTTCAAAAGGAAATACAAATCTGCACTGCTTAAGAGGCAACTTGCTGCAGAAAGCCTGAAATTAGTTGATAACAAATACTTAAATTTAAAGGGCTACTTCGCTGTTTGATCTGAAATATGGAAATCATTATCAACTACGACACGAATACACACGCACACACATTCGCATACACACGCAAACTCACACACACATTAGTTCAGTGAGAAATATCTTCTTATTTTATTATGTACAATCTTTTAATATTGCAATATAAAATGTATAGGGGCAGCATTCTGGTAGCCCAGACCATTAATTCCCGCACATCTCAACGAAATCTGGGCGGCTGAAAATCAGCGCAGCTCTGGATCTAGATCCTGGGTCTGCATTAGCTGAGCAGTTGCAATTTGCTCTCAACAAAATATGTAACATTCTAAATTAATTGTTTCACTAATTTTTGTAACTTTTGAGGCCATTATTATTATTGTTATTACTATTGTTATATTTATTAATTCGCTCCAAATAAAAAATTCTTACTAGTTGTCATAAAATCACAGACACGTATACCCCCGTATATATATTTAATTTACTGTAATAATAAATAACAGTGGCGTAACTCCCAGTACTCACAATATTTGTTTTATGAACCTTCGTCGAGTGAGCCAGCCACGAATTATTGCTTGTATTTTAACTGCTGACTGCTCTCGCTTTTTCTCGAGCGCCCGCTCCTCCCTCGCTGCCTTCGTCTGCTCCAAGAACGTATCTTTACTGCTCGATGACTTAGCGAACATCTTCGACCCCTCTATTGCACTCAATACAACTTTGTTTTTCTTTTTCGTTATTGTCTGTCAGGACGGCGAGCCCCGACACATAGTAACAAGAAGTTATCGCGGCAGATATACCATTTTTTACTTTTATTGCACTGTATTTACTAAACTATCACATTGTCCAACAAATCCATGATTTTAAATAAGAGAGCCTGAAAATTTTAAATTTCTTAGATGAAAAATGTTCGTAAAGAACTATGATACGAATTCTATGATTTTGTTTGACATCTTTTTATTGAATTGCCCTTTGTAATTTGTATACTATTGTTGCCATATCTCAGTGTATAATGAAGAATAATATTTTATTGTTAAAAATGAATTTATTTTTAGTAAAATTTTTAAAAGTTCATTTAAGAGTTTTCGACACCGATCAATCACATTTTTTAAAACGTAAGGTAATTTAAAATTTAAGAGTAGAATCTGTCAACACGCTTGTCAGTGTCATGCAAAGCTACACGGTGTTGCACTATGCATAAAATGCCATGTTATATTGTAGATTGTGAGTTGCCATATTATTAAGAATATTGCCAAGTTGACGAACTTTATAATTTAAGTGTCCATAAAATAAGTGACTTGTTAAATATCGAAAATTAGTATTTAATTCTTCATTATAAATAAAAAAATAACGAGTGAGAAACTGGCATGCAGACCACCTGATGTTAAGTGGTCACTGCAGCCCCTGGACAGCCACGTCCAATCTCAAATAGAACAGAAGTTCTATTTAAGGATGGACTCGGATGCGTTCCTATTCTTGAGGACTAAGATGGTCGCCTCTAATAATGTATATCCGGCAACCACACCTCCCCATCCGAAACACAATACATGAAGAATATGTTGCTTTACGGTGGGTTATGAAAGTGGTGGTGATGCCGCCCCGGGCGAGCTCTAACGGTTCTACCACCTTTTAAATCTAGAAAATTTTAGTACATTTGTGAAAAAGTAAAAACTGTATACGAGACGAGAAAAGAAAATTATTATTATTATAACGAAAATGCATCTATGATGAGAAGAGGGAACAGGGAACTTACTCGTATTTTAAAGCTAACCGGTAACTAACGTTATTGCGATGGTCGTAATGGCTTCCTATCACGCAACTACGTTACAGAATCACGTGTTTATACTTGTATTTATGAAGTAGACTTGGGCTTACAATGTGGTTTATATGTTCTTTTGAAAACTGTATTGTGATAGATATGAATGGATATGTATGATGAAACAGCTAAATGATAAGATAACGTGGGCATTTCAGTTCTTCGATATGTGGTAGGCAGGTACTATTTATGCAGATAATAAAATTGAAAGATACATCCCGTATATAAAAAAAGTAGTTTCGGATATTAAACATAAGTCGTAATAAAACTTATATCATCTCCAGATTTTTTGTCTGTACGTACGAGTGTGCGTTTGAAATTACATTAAACCAAAACCACTGAACTGAATTCAAAAGACACATTGTTAGCCCATAATTGGAGTATTGATTAGTTTTTTATTTCATTATAATCAATCAACTCTATCAAAAGTTATTACAATTTAAAGTCAGAAATAATAATAGTTTTACGCTAGAGAGAGTCTATGGCGCGGTGTGACGGAGTTTTAAATGTTGGTGAAACTGCGGGGCACAGCTAGTATCTTGATATGTTAGGGAACCTATCTGAAGTTCATCATGGATGTGTTATGTAACCTGAGCATTGAGTTGGAAGGTTTCATGTAGTGCTTATATTCGAATTTTCCATTTCTTTTAATTGTAATACCTTAGGACAATGTGAAATTGTAATGCAGGTTTTTTTTAACTTGTTTCTCTTTGAAAATGCAATGTTCTTACACATATTTCATAAACTGTAGAAAAATATGATTTAGATTAATTGCTTTATTTACCGTGTTTTAAGTTTGGAGTACATTTTTTATGAGATAGAAGCAACAAGCAAGATTGCAGCCTAGCTGACGATCATAGTTGCAGCAGCCAAGAACATTTTTACGAACTTCATATAGAACAGGAGACATCTCACGTCAAGCTTTAATCTATACTACTGATGAGTAAGATTATTCAGTTTGAATTTTATGAGTGCTTCAACACATTGACAACATTTTTACTTTTTAATACCGTTCCCAGTGTTTTTATATATTTAATTTTAATGACACGTAGGTATGTAGTATTACATCTACAAAAAACTTATTTGTGCGTATACCTTCTTTGGATAAGCTATAAAAATTTACACTTTTTACTTGCGCAATTAATCATTTAAATGTATCATAATCATCCTATTTTACATAGTTTGAACTGTGATTTATTTAGTAGAAGAAATAATTGTCCATTTTTTGCTTTAAGAAACAAATACCTGGTTGTGCTTCCTATATTTCATACAAATTCGCTCCATTCTATTATATCTGAAAGAACTTTCAAGCGTAAAATAAGATAAAGAGATTGTCAATATGGCTCTTGCTCCAGAGTCTGAAAAAGAAAGAAACTAAAGCTTACTTACTACTTGGAGCACTTTTGTGCCTCTTATTTTAGCAGTTTTCCACATACGATCTGTGTTTTTGTGTCTGTATTTTAATCGTAGTTTCCTCATATTGTTAAAACAGTTAAAAATGCTGTTTTATCAATAAAATGAATTTAAAAAATGCGAGCAAAATTGTTTTTTTTTATTATTTACAAACTTGTATAATAATATGTAAGTTGGAATTTGTCAGTTTGCCTCCAATCACTCCAAACCCGAAAAGTATTAATATAATAATATAAGAGGTTACTGATGTCCATGAAGTTTCTAAGGAGATCCAAGACCGATCAACTAAATGAATATCAACCTGACGTCAGCCACAGGACTAGATTGCTTTTTACCACGCAGGAATGAGTTTGAATGTCTTGGGTAGAGCTCTCTTACCATCCTCTTTAAATCAAAACACATAAAATCATAATATAACCCTTTTAACATAATACAGAAAAGGATACCTTCAGAGATGTCCATAAATAATTTTTCACCTTTACAATCCTGTATCATTTTCTGACGCTATTACATTTAAAGACTTGAAAATGGTACTTCTTCGTGCGCGCTTAATTTTGAAATGTTAAAACTTATGCACATAAAATATAACGAAGTCAGAAGTAAGAGCACTACGCGTACAAAATTTGAGGTAGATTAAATGTGCAGATTTAGTAGAGCAAATGAACAAAAATGGTGAACGTCTCGCTGTTATAAGATAGTTGTCATTGATGCATAAAGTATTTACTATAGGTTACTATTAAAGGAAATGCATTCACATTTTTTACATGTCACGCATTTTAAATCACACACATTTTAAAGGTGGGAGACCTATATTTCGACTGGGGAGGTACCACCACTGTCCTCATAATCCGCCGTAAAGAATTGTGTTTCGGTTGGAGAAGTGCGGTTGCCGGCTACACTTTGAAGCAGGCGGCCATCGTAGTCCTCAGGAGTAGCAACGTATCTAAGTTGTATGTTTGTGGTTGTATGTGAGGTTTACATGCTCGTTTGATACTCTTTTCACATTAAAAAAAACATAAATCTTACCTAACTTGTTTGTACGTTAAGTAAGTTAAGTAAGACCTTAATCACTATTTGAGCCAAAATCATGCACGATTAATAACATGTTATATAGTAGTAGTAGTTAGTAGTGTAGGTGTATAGTAGTGTATAAGATACAAATTATGCGTTGTGCCTTAAGTAGATATCATACATCTGTCTGTAAGTTTTTTGGGACATGGTACAAACAAAAATAAAGTTAAGCGTCACGTGTAACTACTGAAATTAAATGTATCAAAATATATTTTAGAAATAATTTAACGTAGAACTCTTATATAAACAATGAATATTAATTACTAGTAATCTAATGATGCATAGCTATAAAGAATACTTGCATAAAATTTCTTACCATTGTACGTTGCAAGATGTTAATCTATGTATACATTAGAAGTTTGGCTGCAATTCCTTTTTTTGTCCCACTTACTTTTATTTCACTAAAACAAAAAGTACACTAACCATTAAAGATGTAGACGGATGCAGAGTGTGGGATAGAGCCGAATGTCACTTAAATACTTTATATCACTTTGTACGTATCGATGGCACTAAACATAACATTCACAAATAAATTATTTCGTAACGTAGTTACGCTGACACAATTCGTCTAGGTATAGACTGGATTACGGATAGACACTCAATAAGTCAATTTATTACAGTCACAAGTCTACGTGACCCATAATTTTCAAACAATTGAATATCCCACCTAAAACTTCACTAATTTCACTGTAATATATGTAGAGTCACCCGGTGACCTATATTCTTCAGGTAGGGTAAAGTGCGGATGCGTTCAGAAGTGCATCAGAGAGTGCAATTCGTGTTGCCTGAAAGTCACCAATAAGCCCAATGAAGCAGAGATCCCGTTGGCGAGTGCCAGCACCAACCTAAATAGACTCTGATCATCTAAATTGACTTCAATTAAATAACAACCGAAATTGTTGAAATGCGCCATTACTCCCTCGACGCTAATCTAAGTGCCAATAGTCAGGGCGAATGTTTTATTAATAATCCCCAACAACAACTGTTAATTAATAATTAAGCGATGGCGGCGGCGATCGACAACATCAGTTACGTCGTTGCCGGCGCAGTGCGTGTTTATCGCTTTAACTTCACACCACTCCATCGTAGTGTTCTGAGGAGCTTGTGTTTTATATTTAGAGTCACAGGTAAATCAACAATACGTTTAAGTCTCGTCAGATTTTACATCGGATGTACAGTTCGGTATCATTTGTTTTGTAAGGTAAAAAAAATCAATATTTCCCACGGCTATAAATCATGAAACGGACATATGAGTGTTGTTGATACGGATTTACAATCGAGCATTATAGACTTCGACCTAATGATGTGGGCGTTCGCGCCCTACAATACCAGCGAAACAAACAAAATATCGGGTGAATTTGTGGGAATCCCGCATGGTGTTCGGTTTGCGGTGCGCAGCAGCCGCGCTGGCACGACCCGCAGCATGCCAGCGAGAATGCGAGGGGACTCGCTCGTGCCGGGGGAGTGGCTCTCTCGCGACGCCATTGGCTCCTACACGCTTCGACATCACAGTCCTAAGCGCCTCGCTTACGCATTCCAATATCCCTCTTCTCATCACACACTACGAAATAAAATAGCATTTCCTCTCCTGCGTTCGTCGGGCTCGGACAGTGCACTCATTGGTGCGAGATCTCTGTACAGCGGCGTATTATGGTAATATAAATTGACCAACCGCGGAGCAAATTCGGTTAGTTCGTTAAAGTTGATTAAAGCCATTTAACCGGGACGGACACGACGATACGAACGGTGGTAACGTCGATCACGGGGGCTCGATTAAATGAAGTTAAATTGTTTAATATCGGAGTCGATAAACATTCAGTGAGTCGGGTTCGCCGAGCCCGAGGTACGAAGTAGCGGCTTGGAGGCCGCCGCGACGGAGCCGAGTGAGGTCAGCGCGGAGGTAGCGGGCTCGCATCCGCCCGCCGCCGACGGCTACATGTACGTGTGCGGGGACAGCGCCAGCGGCGCCGGTACGCGGTACGAATGCACCTTCGAACCAGGCGGTGGCATGGAGCAACCAGCTTTCGAGGAGCACATGTTTAGCGAGTTCGGAAAAGAGAGGCATGTGCAAGTAGTTGTAGGAGCTGGCGGGGAACTTCAGTACAGAGACGACTTACCAGTTTTTGCAACTGCTGGAGAACCGAAACGAAAAGAAGAACCAATGTTGTTGCAGCCTGTGGAATCTACACCGCCGCAGCATGCTTCACACCCACCTCCACCACCAACAACAAGTACGAAGAAGAGCGAAAAGAAAAAGAATGACAATAATGGAATTAAGAAAAAGAAAACAAGGTAAGTCGTGGTATTATCATGAATTAAGTACATATTTATTTTATTGACTATTCATTTAATGTTTGCGTACTTAAAATTTATTGAAAATTTGATCCTGATTTAGGTATACGAATTCCCGTAAATAATCTTCGGGAATTCATTGTAGGTACCACATTGTTATTGTTTCTTATTTGTACACATATAAATAGATGTTAAATATTGGTTAACTTAACGATTAAATGTCATGAAGCACTAATACGCAGTATTAGTACAAAATACATGATCAGCTTCCGTTAATGCGGTTAGGCCTACGAAATGCTACGTTTCTTCGTGACGGTGCTACGAGCTACGAAGACGACATGTATTACATTTATTATCTTTTATTGTGGTTTTGCGTATTTTAGTTTTAAGTGTAATTCCTTTCATTACTAATATAGTGACGTTATATATTAAGTTGAGTTAAGGTTCAATCCTTTACATTTACTAGTTATTCAAAATATTTCAAATAGAAAAATACTGTAATATCAATATAAATGACGATAAAATAAACTGAATGTTACATCTGCGTAATATATTGCTTTGTGTTCATTACGTCGTGATAAGTTTGTACAGGAGAAAGGATAAAAGTAAACCATGCAAGCTACGAGGTAATTAACTAATGTTGTCCCTCGGATATAGTGGATTCTTTGGTGAAATGTTTTGCACTCTCCAAGACATCGACTAGATTTACATGGAACATAGATAAAGTTATAAAATCTATGTACGATGGTATACAAGATGCACGGGATTCTAGTATGGGAGTAGAAGTAATATGTTATATGTAAATTAATGTATAAAATATCGTTGCCTTAGCGCTTGGAAGCCATATATGCTACACTTTTCACGCAAGGGTAGACAGGCAACTTTTTACAAAGTTGAACACGTACCTACTTTTAATATTGAAAACATTTGGGAATATTTTACTGATGATACAAACAACCAGCAGCTTGTTACTGCTGGTAAAATATTCAATAAAATAACAGATCATAGAAATGCAGTTAACTGGGCAGTTACAACTGAGGCTAGTTTCAAAAATACATCTTACAAGCCTTACCCTTCACAAGTACCATTGAATCTTTGTACAACCTCAGATAAGACTTCAAGTCTGTTTGAGGTAGTATATGTTTTGCTGGGTGCAGCGAACTAGATGGCAGCCTGAACGCTCGTTTGCTACTATTCAAACAATATAATTTTGATAGGTGGTAGAATGATTCGACCGGGGAGGTACCGCTGCCGCCCTCATAATCCGCTGTAAAGCATTACTTGTGTTTCGATTGGAGAGGTGCGCTTGCCGGGGACACTTTGAAGCTAGGTGACCATCTTAGTCCTCAGGAGTAGCAACGTATTTGCGTTCAACTTCAGAGGATTTCAGTCGTGTTTGTAGTTGTATGTCTATGGGCTGCGACTACTTCACATCAGGTAGCTTGCATGCTCATTTGATACTCTTCTCACATAAAAAAGAAAACAAAAAAGGTAAAATGTATAAAAATATTTGACTTTATTTTGTGTCGACACGCAGGGTGCGTCATTTCACGGTATAGACAATTCGGTCACTTTGCACCCTACTATCAGTTGCATAACTAATACGATGATGTATCAAATACGATATACTAAGATAAACAACATATGGTGTAAAGCTATTGAGCCACATACTGACTTAGTGGTAAAATAGTTTTAGAATTACCATTTAAAAAGTTTGAAGTAGATAAATTTGAAAAATATACCTACTGTGAAAATTCAGTTTATTATTCATTTTATAATTATTATTTTATTTAATTAATTTTCATTAAACCATGTTGACGATATTTACAATTAAGATTAAGTACCTACTTATGTTTAACTACCATTAGGTGAAGTGATTTTATTTCCAAGATATATAATTATTTTCTAGGTACAAGTTTAGTAATAATCTGTGTAATGCATTAAAGGATATGTGCAATTATTTAAAAACGGTTTGTTATTATGACTTGGTATTAAATTTAAAAATAACGTAGTAAAAACTAACGAGATCAATAGGTATCAAAAACCTACATTTCTCACCAAATTGTCAAGAAACCGATTATCGTTCATGTGTATAACGTTGGCAATATTTTCTTTATTGATAGTCGCTACAAGATCAAAGAAGCGAAATTTAGTAAAACGAAACGTTATTGTTACGTACAATATACATATGTATGTTATAGGACAGATTACGACATTTATACGGTCACTTGAAACAGGCGCCTCCCCTTAACTTATGAATGGCGTGCTTCGAGGTTAATTACCCGTATGGCCGCGGGGAGTCAATTGCCTTATCGTCGCACCATCTAAGTTCAGACGGAAGGGATCTAATTACTTGATGACAATCGCGAGAAGAAATTTCACATCTCATACATGTATATTTTATGCTTGCCTAGTTATATTTCATACAGTGAAACGAACATTAATGCTTTTATTGTGAGATCCCCTTGGTTTGATAAATTTTGAAAAAATAAAGAGTAGTTTGTGACTTCGCCATTAAGTAGAATGAACGTATGTCTTAAATCTTGCGTCCTTCTGGGTACTTACGGGTCTCTGCAAACAAGTGGCAGATGTCTATCCTCCAGACATCATGCATTGATGGAGAGAAGGATTAATGCTCAACCCGTTTGTAATATGTCTTTAAACTAGGGGCGATTGTTTTTCATGACCTTTGAAAAGCCAAAAGAAATATAGTTTAAGTGCTTATGATACAAATTATCATACATTTGTGTATTATTTACAATACAAAGTAAAGAAACGCGTCTTATTAGGATTGTTAATGAGCAATTTTGCCTAAGTCATTTCAATATCGCACACTTCACATAAAACATCGGAAAAACTGTACATCAGTTTTATTTATGTTGGCAAAGTAGCAAGCCAGCATGCAGGCTATATGACTTTAAATGGTCTCTGTAGTCCATGGATATCTACGTGTAACTTGAAACTAGGCTAAAGTTCTATTTAACGTTGTGCATAGGTGCGTTGAGGTTCCTCCAACTGTACCTCTCCAACCAATACAATAGTTACTTCGCGGCAGATTATGTGAGCGGCGATGGTAGCTACTGGGCCGAAATGTTAATCTACCACCTTACAAACTTCTTTAAAAGTTCTAAATACGATACTACGTACGAAATAATTTTATTAATAAGGGAGAAGCAGTGGTGGCCGCGAGGCAGGTATTGCATAATACTAGAATAACAAAAGAGTTGTAAAACAATTAATAATGTGCGAGTCCCGCTACACCTTTTAACTGCTGTCAATTGGCAGGCAATTAGAGATGCCCACGCGCTCTAGGGGTGAATTTCGTTTCACGCTCAATCAATTTCTGCGCGTGCGCCCGCAGCCATATTGCACGCGTCAGATGGTGGATGCGCTGCCACTCGCCGATAAGAGTAATGAATAAAATATTTTTGAATACGCAATTAAATTAGCAAAGTGACGTTCAAATATATTCGTTTATAATTTTTGTTGACATAACAATTACTTTTTAATATATTGAATATTTATTTCTGTTAATTACTCGTTATATGTTAGTTGATAGATTCAATGCTTCGTTGATAGTTGAATTAGTTTCCAAATTTTATGGGGTTTAATTAAGTTAATTGTATATAGGATTTATATTTTTATAACATTTATAGTTTGGGGTAAGCGATTTACATGCCATGGAGGAAGTATAGAAGGACTGAAAATTAATGCTACTCGGGATATCTTATGCGTTGAAAACAAGGCTAAGTCGCCTTTTTTTACTGCGTCGCCTTTATGACAATAAACATTATTAATATTATTATTATTTCTTTACAGAACAACGTTTACTGCATATCAGTTAGAAGAGTTGGAACGAGCATTCGAACGGGCACCTTATCCAGATGTATTCGCGAGGGAGGAATTGGCTCTTAAGCTAAATTTGTCAGAATCACGTGTGCAGGTATGTTGTTCATCAGTTATAATATTTATTATCTAAATAACTATTGACGAATACGTTGGAATATAATTTTGTAATGAGGTATTTGCTTTTTGTCAATAGTTTATTACATATCTGTTTGTAGTTGCATTTGGTATCTAAATATCTAGTAATCTTTATTTTATTTTCTTAGGTTTGGTTCCAAAACAGAAGAGCCAAGTGGCGCAAGCGAGAGCCTCCACGCAAAACTGGGTACATCGGATCAAGTTCGCCTAGTTCCACAACGTTAGGAGGCGGTTTTTCAGGAATCGGAGGCAATCTACCTGCGTTTCCTCAGAATGGTTTGCCTGCACCGGCAGACTCGTGGTCCTATCAACATTCCTATGAACTTTCCTCTCACCACCTGCTATCATCAGGAAGCAGTGGTTATCCTGGATTCAATACTCAACCTGCCGCGTACTCCTACACTACGGTCCTCAACGGTCACGACGGGCAGATGTTCGCCCCGAGACATTCTTACGAATTTGGGGAGGGCAGTCCACCGCCTTTGGGCGTCCGTGATTATCCTATGATTGCTGCACATTCGCCTCAAATGGAATCACACGGGCACGATGATAAATTAGAATACCGTGGCCACGAACATGAGGACAAATACACGGCCTGTGCGTTGCAAGAGGAGCCGCCTCGTTATGCTCCACCTTCTGAAGAATACGATAAGTGTGCAATGGTAGCACACGACAAACACTACGAGATGGAGCGTCACTCCGACCTGGCACCGCCGGTTGTAGTTAAGATGGAACCCAGTCCCGGCCAAGCATACACGTCTCTGCCCCCTTTTTTGAATTGAAATACTCCTTTTCGAAATTATCTTAAAACTAGATCAATTTCGAAAAGGAGTATTCGGAAATGAAACATATTTGTAATGTTTTTTTATTACTTCTAGATGAATTCACAAGCTGGGCATTTTTAAATAATAACAATTATGTTATTGTCGTGGACTTCTACGATGCTGTTATAAGTGTATTAAATGGGGAGAGATGTCTGTTCTAACGATATTTGCCTCTAGATGCACCACGAACGTGATGGTATTGTCAGTGAGACAAATATTGAGAGATTCATACAAGCACCTACACTAGGCACCATTTGTTAATATATTTGAACCACTCTTTCCAATCGGTTCCTAGGTATATCTCTAAGTATAACAACCCATGTAGGATATTACATAAAAGTTATCGTTTGGCTACAAGTAAAGAGACGCGATACTCCTGTTGTTTAAAAAGACACTCTTATGTGGTATTTTTCTAGATGACCTTGTTGCTGTAGCGGGAATGTCGTTTCTGCTTATATTTTCTAACATACGACTGATTAAAGACTAGAAAATTCTCCTGCCGGTTGAGAACTTTATTGTTTAACATGGTTTGTTGGAGATATACCTATGTACCTAATATTTTAAGCTATTAATGGTATATTTCTTGAGACATGCTGGTTATCAAGGATTCGCTCGTCATACTACGTTTTGAAATAAAGCCTAAGTAATTAAATGTTTCGATACAAAGTCTTTCCACGTACTAGATAAAGTTATCCCATAGGGTAAAATTATGTTAATTGATTATGTTGCTTGCACTTTTATTAAAAATATTTTTTTATTAAGACTTAACGGTAATCAAAAATGGTTGTGAGCAACGTGAGTTTTCATTTCCACCGCTGCTTGAACCATATGCCGTAATAAATCCGTATATTTGGTTGGAGCGTGTGGTGGCCGACTCCACTTACAAGCGTGGCGAACACCTTAGCCTCTATGAGTATCAACCCATATACGTACAACATCAGACAGGAACGGGATTATAGTGCAGTTTGAGTTTGCATGACTATGGACTGCAGACACTACGATCAGACGGCCTGCATGCTCCTTTCTACTTCAATAACAAAGAACCTTTGCATTGCTTTTCTGTTTGGCAATATATACTTATTAGGGCTCTACGATATTACTTTTTATATTAACTATGATATAAATTCGTTTCGTAAACTGGTACATAAGGCCTTCGACATTATGACGAGTGTATTCCTAACAAATGGTTGTAAATTATGTAAGCAGCTCTTACAAAAAACGACTTGTAAATACATAAGCCTATATTAAATTCAAATTTAGTAAATAATATATATTAGAATATTTTAATAAGACATTAGACCTTAAGAAATATTATATAGTATTTGCTTTTTATACTGACTTTTAATTAGATTAAGAGAAGGAGAAAATTGTACTTCAATTTTATATGCATCTTAAGAGAATTATCGTCTAGCAATGTAAGGATTACTAGCAGGTTTCAACTATCTCATAGACTATAATATAATACCTGATGTAAATGCATAGGAGATTTTATTCTGAGTTGTATAACTCATGGGTATGGGCACTAACAAGACCCACAAAATCTACATTTACAAGTAAAATTTTGGTGTTGATAGAAACGGTTAGAAAATACCAAAGGTAGAATGAGATCTCTTAAATGTTTTTATTTCGTAAAAATAATGAATTCTTTATAGTTTAAAATAAGACAATTAATTGAAGTGACCGTAAATATTTAACTATTTTCCATTATTTTTATAGGTAAGTATTTAAGAATCTTTGTGCATTCCTTGTGCCTTATTAGATATTAAGAGTAATGTTACTTATTCGTTATTAAGGTTTTAGGATAAAACATTTTCAGTTTTTTGTAAACGATTGTAAATATACATGGCATGTTATTTAAATATTTCTTTACGTTTCATTTTACAACTTTTGTCTTTTTCTTAATTGACTTTCCATTAAATATTTGAAATAGTGTAAATATTGACCGATATTAAGAATATTTTTGTTTAGTTGCAGTTTTTTATTTAATTTTTAAGTATCCTGCACGAAGGACCAATTATCATTTAAGAATAGTTATAGCGCAATTGTACATATAAAAAACGTGAATGCTATGTGCCAAATATTATATTTTTTTAAACCCTAAAATGGGTATAATTAGAACGTTGTTAGTTAAGGTTTATTTCATAGTAATGAGAGTATATAACCAAATGTTTTTGATTGCTTTTTCTACTTTTAATGTATGTAAAACTGTAACCTGATGTTGCAAATAATCAAACTCGCCATGGACATTTATCAGTGATTTATCGACAAATTAGATCATCTGGTCATTCTATTGAGTTCCGTGGGACATATGCTTTCTTAAATTTTAATGTATGCCTTTTTAGAGCCCTCAATTATTATTAATGATTTTATAGTCCTCAAATTATTCGTGTCATCGGTAGGCGAAGAGCGTCCAGTACTTTTTTATAGGCGTGCTGAAGACTCACGTTACTTAATACAGATGAACTATTTAACCAGTAATATCATGAAATACTCTCAAGAATATATCTTAAAATAGCAGGGTACATTGAAATAAAGTACATGTATGATTTTTTACATTTTCTATTGCAAATTATTGTAATAAGGCAGGATGCAAATTTATATGTTAAGAATATTTTTGAAAGCAATATATTTTAAAAGTAGTATTCAAGTGGAGAGTTTACTTTAGACGTGTATTTCATAAGTTTATTGGGTTAAGACGAAAGAAAATAATATGATATGTGCTTATTCATGTATTTTATTTCTTAACCTATTTATAAATATCCTTATACACTTTTAAAAGGAATATTTACTTTTTACAAATAAGTAATTGCATTACTTCACATAATGTCCCAAAAAAAGTAGTAGTATAGGTAATAAATCTTTATTAAACATTGAAAACTATCCTAGCAACCCTTATAAATCTTTCAAGGTTTGAAAATGACATTACTATATAGTGGATGGTTAATTCAAATGTCAGATATTTCAAAATAGCCGAGCATTACCCGAATGAATAATATAAAAATATACACATACTTCATATTCCAAGCTCGCTGAATGTGATTTGCTATTTATGAACCATTCTGAAATTTTCCGATATTTTCGGCAGCTATAATATTTTTATGCTTTGAAGTCTTTGTCCAATTCCAATGAACAACACATACACACTAATACAATTTTATTACTATATTTTTAAACCGCCATATATGAGAAAAGCCACTTCTGTATTTTTATTACCGACTATTAGTGTACATCATCCTCTCTCTTATGAAGGTTGTTCAGTCACATTACTTATATTTATACCATGCAATTCTGCTGAATGTGATTTGATGAATGTGTATCCTCAGACTCCATTTTATGTTGCTTAGTCCATACCCCATCTCCACTGAAGTGATGTTTCTTCTCTATTTCATATAGAGCCAAACTCAACACTTGGTCATCAGTCAGCAAGTGATAATTCAATATGTTATAAACAGGATCTAATTCATTATAAATATCTTTGGAATCTTTAATTTTGTCTCGATATTTCATTAAAGTAAGTATGTAGTGTTTTATTTCTGATCTGAAAATAATTACTAATGAAATTATACAAATAATTTATTAAGCTGTCAGACAATCTAACTAGGACTTGTAATTATAACCATATCTACTGTTATGAGGAATCCTATGGTTGTATCATACTGTTCATCAATATGCTGATATTAAATATTGGGTTTTTTTATATGAGAAGAGTAGCAAACGAGCATGGAAATAACTTGATGTTAAGTAGTCGCAGCCCATAGACATTCACGTATAACCACAAACACGACCGAAATCCTATCTGCGCTCGAACGTAGGTACGTTGTTACTCCTGAGGACTAAAATGGTCGCCTCGCTTTAAAGTGTAGCCGTCAACCGCACCTCTCCAACCGAAACACAAGTAATGCTTTACGGCGAATTATGAAGGAATTATGATGATGATGAAGGCGACGGTGGTACCTGCCCGGTCGAACTATAGTTCTGCTACCTTTAATAACTATGGCGTAAATTTCGATAGTGTTTTAATTATAATAAAACACAAATATTACTTACAATGGATATAACAAGAGGTGACAGTTGTTAAATATGACATTGTCATCAAATGATTGTTTCAAAAACTGAATATTATCATCAATAACATTAAGGGCAGTATGAAGCCAATACTTGTGCTTTTTCAATTTTGACACAATCATTTCAGTCATCTCGGACTGACTAAGATTGGAGTTGCCATCTGAACTACATATTTGAATTTTATTTACATCAAGTGAAGAACTTATTAGTATAGCAATGTCTGTGCCACATGCTTTATTTCCAAAACTGGTTATGTATCTGAAACATACATATAATACTAATACACATTCACATAATAATAATAAAAAAAATGTTAGCACTATTAAGAGTTATATTTAATCATCAATCATTACATTGTTTGTACACAGCAATTTAACTGCAATCATTACAAGTAATATGAGGCATAAAAATAGTAAAAATCATACGGTAGGTACTTACGAATTAAATATTTTGCTAGATGATACTAAATGATTCAAACTAAAACAATGTTTTTTGGCTTCATGAATTTTTGCTAATCTATCCATAACTTTAACTTTATGTACAACCATAGACAGCACCTAAAATATAAAAAAAAAAACAAAACAATTAATATTGTATGTTGTAATGTTATAAGTAAATAAATAACTATCTTTGTTTTCTCTTCATCTACACAAAGTTCTATTTTTTTATTTTGTAAAATACTCACTCTAGGGTTAGAAAAAAGGACTTTGTATTCTTTTACAGTAGAAAGTTGTTGCAGACGGTCCCGCACAGTTTCCGGGCACATACAGTAAATGCGCATACAATGTCTTTGTGCCTCATCTTTTATTTTAAATTCCTAGAATAAATAAGTCACATGTAAAATTCTTGAAATAATAATGGATATTTAAAGAAATCTTAAAATTTAAGTCAATTTAGCTTTTATAAATTCAAGTTACATTGTTTAAATAGATGCGATATTAATGAAAGGTGATGTATGATAAAAATAACTCACTTCTAGAATTTGCTTTATTTCTAACAGTGAATTATAATTATTCTTCAAAATAGCAGGTTCCAATCTTATAGCTTCTCTTATATCAATACCTGCTAATGAAGTAACATTTTCCAGTATGAGTTTGGTGTTAACTGGATCTGATGATATTATGAAACCATTTCTTCTTATACAGGGCACATCAAATTTGATATCATTTTGTGCCAAGTTCAACGCCTCTTTAATATCACACATTGGTCTATGTTTTAGTGGCAAGTAATTTCTGCAGTATTTCTTAAACTCATCTGCTGTCACTGATAATCTCCATTGAAGATATTGTTCCAATACATGCACACGGATGGTTACTAAAACATAATATATAAGTAAAGAAAAGGTGATAGAGCTGCTAGAGCACGCCCAGGGCAGCACCACCACGACCCTCATAACCCTCCGTAAAGCAACAAGTTCTTCATGTATTGTGCTTCGGTTGGGGAGGTGTGGTTGCCAGATACACATTATTGGAGGCGACCATCTTTGTCCTCAAGAGTAGGAATGCATCCATGTCCATCCTTAAATAGAAGTTCTGTTCTATTTGACATTGGACATGGTTGTCCATGGGCTGCAGTGACTATTTAAGGTGGCCTGCATGCCTGTTTCTTATTCTTTTATAATAAAAAAAAATGATTTCATATTTATTACTTTTCTTAATTATTGTATATAAGTATAGTATTTTGTAGTAATTAATGGCTATAAAAGATATTATTACACTGGGTATTCCACATTTTATACTAATTTTCTTAATTAATACTAAATTTCACTGGATAATTAAGCTCTCAACCTGCTGTATAGCAACTGTGCTTATATTGCTTAACAGTGAGAAAACCATTTTAGTCCTCAAGTCTAGCACCAAATGTACATACAACCACAGACAAGACTTTGTATGGGCTTAGATATGAATTCATGGGCTACAGAGGCCATTTAAAATTAATTGACATGCAAATTCATTGCTATTCTCCTAATACTAATAAAAATTATATGTTTACTATATATAGATTTCTTACTTACAGATTGATGTGCTGTCATCTGGAAATAGTTTTAAATTTCTTTGGGTTCCTGGCCATTCTGGGAAGCAGTCAAGCAGGACTTTGTCCAGCTTAATGTCTTCCCCCAATAGTCCTTCTTTTTTTAACTGGCTTATAGTCCGAGATCTCACAAGTGTGTGATATCTGAATAAGGTAAGGAAAATAGTTTAATAAAGAAAAACTTTATACTATTAATATTATATATTATTAAATTTATACTATTAATTCTTTTCTTGCAATTATTTAAAAAAACAGCACATTATAGTCAAAAATGTCTACATTTAGGAATAATTACAAAGTTTTTTTAAATAATATCTACTTATACTTTTATCACAAAGCTCTTATGAAGGTTTTGGAAACTACCTAATAATGTGTATGGGAGCAATAGTCAAGAAACTACATTCTTTAAGAATTTCTCCATAGTTATCCATAGATATGGGGTTCATGGAGAACAGGTGTGGGTTCATGCATGCATCCATGGGTGTTATGCCAAACTTTTGCAATATCTGTAATGTGCTTTGAAGTTGTTCCTGAGATACTGTGTCAATATTTGGATGCTTTTTCTTCAATTTTGGAAGTGAGTTTTTTGGTATTGATTTCCCTGTAATCATAACATAATAGAAATTAGATGTAGCTCTTTAAAGTGGTTTACCAAAATTTTACGTGTATACATATGTCATAAAAATTTCCATTACAAAATTTTCAATAGAAAAATAATTTGAAAGAAAAAAAGAAATACAATAATTGTATTGAATATTGAAAGATTTGTCAAATGTTTTGAGTAGTTACCAGCACACAATTATAAGTACCTTCTTTTATATTTGTGTTGTTTCTAATTTTACTAGAAAAAAAATATTACAATTTCGTATTTGTTTCATTTAAACCATGTTCATATATACGTACCGGTAACTTGATAATACAAATCAAAAAATGGGATTCGATGAAAATGACGGTTTGCACTGTAAATCGCTGGTATGCAATGCTGTGCCTTAAGAAATAATGGAAAAATTCGTCGTTTGACGTTCATTTTCAAAATATTAGTAATTTACGATGTTTGCATATTTTTAAAATTCCTTTCACTTTGAGCTACTTCCAATTATTTAACAATATAAACAAATAAACTCAAGTCATAGGCTACATGTCCTGCGAAATAAACATTGTAAGAGTAACGTGATAACCTTATCAAATGTTTGTCAATGTCAATTGTCAATGAATACACATAGTCCTGCTACATCTGTCAAAGTAACATTTCTAGGGCGACTATCTACATTGTATAAAGTACATGATTATTGTCGATAAAAGAATAGAGTGAACAGACTCTGCTTGAAATTTGTAATAATTTGTAAAATGTGAACACTATAAAGGAAATAAAATTAATAGTTTTTTATTATTACAAAGGATCATTGATATCTATCTACATCAAAAGTATGTTTCTTTGGATGATAAAAAATAATATAATATCAACAAGCCACCTAATGCATATTAGTCTTGTTAATTTATAATACTATTGATAGTCCTATTGATATTGTTGCTATCTCGTAAACTAGTCACAAATTGTGACTAGTTTTCGAGACCACGATAACATTGACAAGTTATAGAATATTTATATAGATAGCCTATAGATAGTTATTTTAGTCAATGGACATGTCTAGTCAATAAATGAAACTTCAAAATTAAATCATAGTCAAAATCTAATTTCAAACAATTTTTAATCTCATTTGTTTGAATTAAACTTTAAATTAAAAATAATTATTAATTATTACCTTGTGTGCTTTTTAATAAGTAAAAGTAAGTAAAGCGATGAATGAATAAAATATTTTTACTATATATAATGTATATATTTTAAAACTATTATAGTAACTATGCATTGTTTTTATAGTGGGTAATTGTTTGTAATTTTAAAATTGCTTACCAATCATAACGGGTTGTGCTACAGCTAGGACAGTGTTAAAATAGGGGTGTTGTCTGATCAAAATTATAAACGGATGTTCAAATTGTGGTCACTAAAGCTTTTGGACCTCTTACAGAATCCAAGAACTCAGATCAGTAATTCTGCTTTCATTAAATACATTTGAAGCGTACATTTCTGTTACCATATCCATACCATCATATCATGTACAGAATGTGTGTGTTGTATATAAGTCTACATCCTCTGAAGTAAAACATGTGATGTTATAATGTTATAACAATTTTGAGTATAACCATAACACTGCTATATTTGAGCCATGAAGATATTAGATCATCTTTAAATACTCAATGCCTGTTTAAGTCTACTCTTTTCGTTGAGATTTTGAGTATTGTAATGAATTTATTTACAAAAGTTTTAAATAATTGTTTGCTTTTAATTTTTTTACTATTTCATAAAATATGCTATGTGCATATTGAGTAGTGATTTACGGTGATACTGATTTATTTCATTTTCCGATGGTATATTTTTTGGATATAACAAATATTACTTTGGTAATAACAATGTGTAAATTTTAATTAAACAGTTAAGATGGATTGGACTTCAGTGAGGAACCAGTTTAAGCAGACCTGGCTGACTACATCATTAAGTCTTGTATTGTTTGTTGGTGTTACTTACTTCCTGTTATGGGCAGAGGTATGTTCTATTCATTATTTTATTATATATTAATACTTGGGATAGGAGGTTGCGTTTAGAACCCTGTAGTCACCAGGGTAGAGCAATGTAAGCATTTATTTCAATACCATATCTCCAATATCTGTAAGTGTTCATTGTGCTGAGTATGTCTAATTGGAGTTGATTGCCTGAATTTTATTTGATCACTTAAATTTGGATTAGATGGGATGTAGTAACTGAGTGACAAAATGATCAAACCTAGAAAATACTTTCTACTACTTATAGTTTCTGCCTCCTCTTCGTATGAGATATAAGAGAAAAGAACACTATGAGAAAAGGAATAAAATATATATTGTATGGCTGCTGAAATTTTTAAGATATAGGTTAAGAACTATAAATTTAACTTAACTCGGTTGAATGGTTTATGTGTTACAGTAGCAATCAGACAGACAGATAATAAATTTAAAATATATTTGGATTTTGTGTCTGTATCAAAAATAACTATTAAAATACATTAATTGTGTATTTACTGGTTATTGAGAGTTTCTTTATGTGATTAGATAGATTTTGATTATTATTCCTTTTAAATATTTTACAGATTAATGTGGATATTTTACAGGGTCAATCAATCCAAAGCAATTTAATGTTGGATGAGCTATTATCAGCTGCAGAAAGTGTGGATGTTCACCTTCGAGATGAGGCTGCAGCATATGAGGGGAAAGTGATACACATTATAGGTCCTCTGCGCATCCTGGAACCTATATCAGAACCAGATTACAATATACAGGTCCAAGCTGTAAAACTAAGAAAGAGAGTCCAGATGTATCAGTGGATTGAGGAGACTACGTAAGAACTATTATTTTTAATGTAATGTAACCTGTAATATTAATCCATTATATTTGGTGGCCTGTGTATATCACATTTACATGTTAAAATATGATATGCCTACTGATCAAAATTTGCCATTATGGTTGCACTAACTAGCTAGAAAGACTCCCCAATTAAAGTTTTTAAAAATGATTTTTTTTGACATTTTTAAGATTTTAATATCTTTACTGGGCTAAAATAGATTCATCTTATGGGTACATTAAACTCGTTCCTTTGCTGTGCATGCTTTTTTTTCATAATATTTATTTGTTAAAATAGTTATACTAAAAATTATGGAGTTTTTGAATTTAGTGTTCATTATTTAACACATCATCTGACAATTATCATCACAATAAGTATTTCCATTTACTAAAATAACCCAAATGAGATAACATAAAATTATATCTGCTCACATTATGTTCAATTGCTAAGTAGTTAATTAATTTAGTTATTATGACTAAATTAATCACACTATCTCCTGAGTAATGTTTTAAAATGTTAAAGCATTTTTCATGATAAATACATTGGGATAACTCTGTTGTTATTGAAAGTATCCTTAGGTTGTGATGACTTTCCATTAAGTGGTATATTAACTTTATCAGTATGATTGGAAAATATATGTATTGTTATTTGCAGGGAGCAAGAGAGTTTTATTAGTGAGCCATCTGAGGAATCTCAGAAGACGTATTGGTACCACAAAGACTGGCGGGATTATGTGGTAGATTCCTCACTGTTCTACATCAGACCAGGTCATCACAACCCTACATCCATGCCAATGTTTAGTGAAACGCATATTGCTGACAATGTCAAAATTGGATGGGTTTATCTGGGTCAGTAGGTATATTTCTAATTCTTCTATTTTTCAGTTGGAAAAGTAGCAAACAATAAAACTTACATTTTTGTTACAGGATTGGATGTTAAGCGCAAGGTGAATGATTACTACGAAATATGGTCAGATTCGAGGCCAGACCGTGGGGATATCAAGTTGCACTCTGGCTTCTATTTCCATGGGAACAGTGCTCTTGAACATGAGATAGGAGATCTACGGGTTCATTTTTCTTATGCGGGAAAGGAAGATGATATTGTAAATTTGATTTTTTTTTTAAATGTGAAAGAGTAAGAAATGGGCATGCAGGCCACCTGATGGTAAGTGGTCACTGCAGCCCATGGACAACCACGTCC